>JAQFYQ010000442.1:0-17221 GCA_034694885.1 Buchholzia appendiculata | reverse complement strand
ATAAAAAATAAAATTTTATTTTGATATTTGAAGAGATATTATATAAAATTATATTATATGAAAATGTAGTGTATTTTTAGTGTATTTGAAAATTGTGTATAATGTCTTGTGATTATTTTTAAATTTATTTTTATAATTGTATGTCTAACATTGTTAATAATAAGGTGCAAAACTCGCAACATACAAAGCGATTAGAAGGACGGCGGAAGATAGAAAGGATTGGAAATCTGTAGTGGCCGATCTTGTTTCAGAAGTTGATATGTGATGATGATGATGAACTTTGTTAACAGCTTCAAATACATAAAACACAAGACTTATAGCATTCGTTTATGTATTTGTGCCTTAAAAACTTTTGCAGCCTTTTTGTGATATGATGAGCAAATATTATTTTATTACATTTTATTCTATATCGATATTTAATGTACATGTATATAATTATTTTTTGCGCATGCATGCAATTTGTACCTATATATGTTTGACGTTATAACTATTTGATATACTATTCCATATATTATACTTGTTGTGTTTTTTAAATAAATGTTGGATATACTGATACTTTGAATTCCAGTCTGTGCTATGCAGTGTATTCAGCTTGCATTCGTTATATTCCTCTTACAGCAGATTCCAGTTATGTATATCAATTATCGATTTCGATTGGTGTTAATTTGGTAAAGGGATAGTTTATAAAGGGATGTTGCAATGTTTGCTCTTCCCTTTCGTAAATAACGTGGGTGTTATTTTCACGATTTTATTTATTTATGCAAATTGTTAAAATATTAGTTTGAAGGTGTGTATTTCAGGGGCCTCTATCTCCCCTCATTGTGGTTGGATCATCCCCTAAGACAACTCAATTTTCATCTAGAAACTTCCCCCAAGTACTTGATTTATCTAGCGTAAACTTCCCCCAAGCTCAAACTTTGAGCAGCCGCTCCAACTATCCCCCTCCCCTAGGATTGAGGCCTCTGGCATTGCATACTAATGTTGGACAATCATGAATCTTTTAGATTCATGCTAACAGTCCTTTATTCATTTGTTCCTATTTTTCTGAAAAATTCATTCTCTATTCTGTATTATTAACTTTGCATTGTTTCGGTCTGTGAACGATTACTGGTTATCTTTGCATGACAGGCCGGTCAGCTAAGGATGACATAATCAATTAATCATGGTGTTTATGGCCGAGAGAAAACAGCGTGTCATAATGACACTGTGTGACTAGCCTGTCTTGTGACGCGAGGTAATGACACGGTGTGACTTGCGACACGAGTTAGTGACGGTGTGACTTGCGTGTCTTGACGTTAGTTTCTAAATATTAAGATTATGTTTTTGCATAGGAATACATTACTATGCAGTATCAATGTACAGTATAGTATAATATTTGTGTTATTTTGAGCCCAGCTGGGCACTACAATAATTTGAGTCTTTTTACAAACGAGACTGCAGAATCGCGTTGAGAAGGGTATCCGACAGTAAATAGTTGACTCATTTCATTGCATCACAAATGAAGTTCTCATGTCTTGGAGGTGTCTCCTGCAATTTTTTATCGTTAAAATAATAAAATCTATCTATTAATTGTAAACGGTGAAATTTAGTGTAGCAGTTTTATTGTGCTTGCCAAAGGCGAAATTTCTATATCATCATTACTGCAGACTCATCCCTCTCCGCGGATAACAATGTGGAAAGCAATGTGCCAGTCTTGTTATCTGAGCAATTGCTTTAGATTACAAATTCTTATTATTTCCTTTGAATTTTGATTTCGTTTTCTTTTACTAACGTGTGATATGTCTATTTTTACTAGCAATACTTGAATTATATTCTGTTAATGAACTTGCATTCATTTCTTCACGTTCAAGATTAACCTGTGGAAGAGAATGTGTATAATTCTCCCATGTATTGATCATTTCATTCTGAGAACATTTCAGGACCCAAGAGGTATGCATGTGTGTGTGTAGTTGGCAAGTCAGTTTCACGCGTAAAACACAGAAAAACAAGTTGCAACAAATGTCTTCGCACCCTCCATTCCACTTAGTGTGGGATTTGTGAAGAAATGTGGGGAGGAGGGTGGGACCTAACTTTCTTTCTGACGAGCGGCGGGGTGGTGACGACGGTCCAAAATTAGCTAAATTAGGTAAAACCGACTCCCCCCTCTGGACATTTTTCAAACGAGGTGGGTGTCAAGCTATTCGCATAACCCCCCAACGACAAATTCCACCCTCCAATCCACCACTGGAGGCTACTATCGGGACTGGATAGTGCTGATCACTGTTTAAGTCACTAGTGTCAATGTCTGCTAAATCTTTGACAGATCTCTGTTATTTACCCTCTGACCTGACGTCCTCCTCCTGCGGGCATCTCACCAAGGCATCATTTTCACTATCATGAAGGTGCTCGGAACCTCCCTGCCCTCAGTCAGAGGAAGATTAAAATAACAACAACGATCATTGAATTTCATGTAGGTTTATAACTACTAATAACTTGACGTGACGACGTTATATTCGTGTCCTTGTACATTGTACAATACTTTACTTTGCCATGGAAGATAAACAATATAGGACACAAATAAACCTGTCTTACAACTAAACATTGTGTACACAATGGGTGTACACAATGAGTGCACACAATGAGTGCACACAATGAGTGCACATAATGGGTGTACACAATGAGTGTACACAATGAGTGCACACAATGAGTGCACAATGAGTGTGCACAATGAGTGCACACAATGAGTGCACAATGAGTGTGCACAATGAGTGCACACAATGGGTGTACACAAGGACGTACATACAGCTCAAAGCTGGCATACAAAGCACGTTATATCTCTACACAATCACAACCTATCGGCAGATAGCTGTGATTAAACACACAACGCAAGATACAGCACACAACCGAAAGCCTATCATCTCAATGCTGCTGTGATATAACACACATCGTATCTGTACGCAACAGCACATGCATCAGCTGATATTTGATGCATTACATCATGTTCACACTCATGCTAATGCCACTAAATTCACAACACAAGGGAGTAGACAATCTAAACGATAAAATAAGAACAGCAACAAGTCACAATCATCACAACTGTTGAGTAGTTCTTTCCATCACCATCACACAATGAGCAATACACAAAACGATATACATTTAGATTTCGTTCTACTTCACCCGACTCAAACGCACGTCAGTATGCTTCGTACACATGGCACTACGGTCGACCATAGCTAGCTAAATGAGCTTCATTCTACAATTGAACAGAACGCGAACTGAGCAAGTCGTGTCTTGAAAGATGGAGCTTGGCCGAAAATGATTTGGGTGCAGTGAGCATGTCATATATTGCCAACTCTTGTCAATTGACCAGGGAGGTATTACAGCACTGCGTGAGGCTGACTCTGCTGCTGCTGAATGGCTGACTTCATATTAGTGATGTAATCCTTGGCCTTGATGCCTTGCCTCGAGGCTGCGTTGAGGAACTTTACTGCCTGCCTTGCCTTGGCCAATTTTCCAAATGCCTTGAAAAAATACCTTGACCTTGAAATAAATGCCTTGACTATATCATTTTAGTAGTCCTTGGTTTTGATTTCATCCTTGGCAGCCTTGAAGCTGCCTTGAGGCACTTTACTGCCTTGCCTTGACCAATTTTCCAAATGCCTTGCTTTTTCCTGGCCTTGAAAAAGAATGCCTTGGCCTTTCCATGGCCTTGAGAAAAATGCCTTGACTACATCACTGCTTCATATGCAACGTAACGCGTACAAAACAAAAGATGTCGAATGAGCTTCGGCAGCAGGCTGAGAGATCAGTTGCAGGAATGATTGGATGCTTCAAAGCAGATCAGAGTGTGTAACATACAAACCCTCAAGGTCATCACTTTGAGTTCAAAGGTCATCACTTTGAGTTCAAAGGTAATCACATTGAGTTTCAAGCTTATCACTTTGAGTTCAAAGGTCAACACATTGAGTTCAAAGGTAATCACATTGAGTTCCTGCTTATCTATTACACTATGCTGATAGAAAATAGACTGTGAACAACAGCATGACCACTCTACTACCACTTATCAATGCACCAATTGACTACGCAGTATGACCATGTAGTATGACAATGCAGTATGACCACATGAATAACCATGTAGTATGACAAATCATGGATCAGAACACTGACCGTGACGGGCGAATAGATCGATAGAATAGCCTTGACCTACACACACAGCCCTGACTCACTAACAATTGGAGCTGTACAAACATGGAATTATCCGTACTACACCGTTACTCATCAGTTTACAGATGACAAATAGTTGATGCACATAACACTCATCAAGCAGTCACCGGCTGAGAAAGATTCTCTCAAATAACTTAGCAAGACTCTAACATAAACTGCAGCAATAATACTGACACTACAACGGCACAACAACTCAATAAGGAATGTGTCCTCAGGGCAAAGTCTTGTAACATAAAATAAATCTTCTCATAAATAAAACAAAAATTGATTTAAAGAATCAATTCGATAAATACAGAAATTTCAAAATTGAATCAACATCAAATACACAACCATGCAATAAGCATTGTCTAATTAATTCATGCATGAACTCATTATTATTCCAATAATATTCGTCTTGTTTTGCTGTCAATAAATAACGAATGTTAGTCAAGACAAATATTTCAGAACAAATCTGTTTAAATATAAGTGTTAGATTTAAATGAGGCATATGACCTTCATAAAGCCTAACAGCATTGACAAATTAACATCATCAGGCATCATACATTAAATGAATAAATGATAACATTGCATCATAATCTAATTAATTCATAACTAAACTGCTCCAGTACTATTGAAATAGGTTGCTATGTATAGATTCAGGCATCACATTTTATGAAACAATGCCAGTATTGCACCCACAATTATGTGATTCGATAAAAGTGAGACTTTGTGTTCTAGATGCCTTTCATACCATGACGGAACAAAGATGAATGTGACAAGTCTGTCAAGTCCTGGAAAAGGAAAGCCACCTCAGATTCTTTTTGAACTGTAAGCCGCATGAGCCAATGAACTTGATGCTGAAGCCGTATGTCCTTGGTAGCGCTCGCAACGTTCTTGAACACAGAATATCTAGTGTTACACACTTTACCAGACTTACTTACATTCAATTGTCTCCTGAGAAACTTCAATAATAAAATAGTGACTAGATTTTGTAAATAAAATCAGTTAAACTACATTGGATTGCAATTCAACATCTATTCTTTTTTAATGTTGAGAAAAAGCTAGCCACGAACAGCTTGGTAGGTATTAGCAACCAAATCAATCTCTCTCAAGGTAAATCTTTGTTTCTCAACTCCACTTAAATTCTAACTAAACATTACATAATCATGTACTGTTATCTGCTGAGATTAGCACTGATGAAACCAACACACAACTTTTATCACAATTCATAATCAATTCAATTTGTAATTTCAATCCATATTGTATATTGATACTCAAAGGAATCTGTACATTCTACCAGCAAATAAGCTGATCATAGATGTTACCAATATATATAATTTCATAATGACTCGCACTAAAAATTCAAACGTTGTTGTGCGAGAAGTGATTCAATCTTCATGCACCACAAGTGAACAAATCCCGCACAAAGAACACTGATATATGATCACTCTGGATTGAACAGTTCATCCGAACAACGTCTTCTTGCTGTCACACAGTTCCACGCTGTCAAACTTCAGCAACACTAAAATGCAATCTTCTTCCAAGCATGCAGGCAACAGGCTCATTCTGCCTTAAATAAAGACTCCATAACACATCAAGTTGCAAAAAATTAATGGCCATTAAAGCCACTTTTTCGTGACCTAAAATACACATATACTAAAATAGACAGTCTTTATAACTACTACTAAATGCAATACAGATATGATCACATGCAATTATATTACACTCAAGTCCACGCTTAAAAACATCCGATCACAAATTCTAAGTCAAATAGTTACAGACAAATAAAAGTTGTTTTACTGAGCGTTACGTAATCCACAGCCAAACAACACAGTTAAAACTAATACGTGAACAAATTCTGGAATAATAAAGTCATTGAAAGCAATGCTGTTTATATATACTGCCTCTTCTATAGATAAACAAACAGTAAACGACATTCATCACTTTACAAGGAATTAATACAATGAGAGATGAACTGGAATCTCGCGAAGAATAATCAATCTAGACGAAGAATACCGTAATCAATCTAGACGTACATAACGCTAAACAAACGGGTGACTTTCAAACCACTATACAATTGATCAACAACATTTCTATTTATAGCACTACAAACTTACCACCAAACAGCCAATCAGAATAGTCTACTACACTATGCAGAGGAAACTATTAAGAAAAACAAATATTCACAGATATACTTACAACAGTTTTACATTCTGCCGACCAAATTCTATTCTGATTTACCTCGAGTCTCTTCAAGTCAGATGTAAAATGAATACAGTAATTTACCACAGACAACTTTCATACAAAAATGTGTAATCCATGCACAATGAAACTACCATTCAATAAGTAAATGAATAAAATGAATGTTTCAAGAAAAGATCACACAACTGTTTGTGGTGACTCGCAAAAACTTTGAGGAATGAAACTCCCAGGCATGAAGCTCATTTCATAAACTTGATAAAAGAACACGAGTAGCTTTAAGAGCAGCTTACCAGCTCCCAACCTCAACATACATCCTCCAACATACAGCCATCTTAAAACCCATCAGCATACAAAGCTGCTTCATCCGTCACTTTTCCTCTATGAAGCTGGTCAACTGATTTCGTCTCTTTATCCACCTAAACAATAGTTCTAGTTTGAAGAATTAAATCGAGCAAAGGAAACGAGCATAGAGCAGCACCATCAGTCATTGCACAGGCGCAACAATGCACAATGAAGAACTACGACCAAACATAACCACACTTTCACGTATCAATATTTACAACGCCGTCCTGCTGTACATGCAAATATACACATTCACACGACACGTTTGACATCACTAGAAAACCTGCTCAAATAATACTACTATTTCACCTGTTTACATCATCATCACTACAATGCAGGTGTTGCACAGTGTGAACACATAAGTGTCACCATTCATAATTCAAATGTATAAATCATACACTTCTTGACATTCGAGCACACTTCCCGCATCAAATGAACTTATATACATCCACACACAATCTCGCCATTCAAAAAATATATCCTGAAGAAACCTTTGATAACCAGTTGTACAATAACACGGCAATCTAAGCTACAGCAAAGCATTACCCTACCATGACCTTGTTTGACCTTGAGTTCAAATACACAATCAAAAACGAGTGACTAGAAAGATATCCACAGAAATAAGACCAACTAAAGAACACACTAATCTAGCAGAGGTCATGCTTAAACTCTACTCCGGCTGTTTGAGATTAAAAGAACTTCAAACTAGTGTTCGTCTACAGTACCAAAAGCGGTGCTCAGACATAGTTAAAGAATTACGTGCAATACAGAATATGACACTTGTCGAAGAATTCTCTACACCACCGAGACTTGCAACGTGTAAACCGTCCAACTATAATCTCTCCTTCCAACCATCGTTCAAATTTTTGTACGTAGAGACATGACAAAGATTTCTATCCTACAATTCAACACAGTACAGATTAACACTGCTAACTTTGTGTTCAAGCACCGCATTGACCTGTGTCCACTGCAACGAATGAATGCTGCACATCACGTCCTATATTCGCATGATTTCATTACTCAAACGAATTACACATTTTCTAGAACTATTCACATGATAGGCAGCTGCTCTATATAAATAACTGCACCTAGTAACTCCTTTGAAAAGATTATCAACACAAAACATATACACGCACGGAACAGCCTAAAAAGTTTGCGCCATAGTGTCCACACGCACACACGTGGATCAGTGACAATAAAGCCAGTCAATAGCAGCTCTCTCTCTCTCTAAATCTATGCAGCATTTAAAGCATGCAGTTTTGCACGCTAAATTCAAACAAAATAAATAAAACATATTTATCCACGGGAATGAATACATTATATGAATGCATAACTTACACCTCAAAAACAACACTACCAGTCAATAAAATCATTCACAGTGCTGATGATAATGCTGATGATAATGCTGATGATAATGATGGTGATAATGATGATGATACTAATAATGATAAGGACAAGTACTGACTAGTACTAAGTATGAAGACAACATTGAATGCTCTACACAAGCTTCATGGTGGGATAAGCTCTGAGCATAAATCTCGAGTTTTGCACTGAACAATTGCACTGCACACAACACACACGTTAGCAAAGATTTAACCAAGCGACAACTTGAAATAAGTTATAATGGAAGTAATGTGAACTACATAAAACTTTTCTCTGTTACTTAACCATACGTAAAATCGGCAGAAATGCACTCAAGATGAAATGAACGCCTGGTAAAACCTGACCAATCTCGAACTAACAGTGTGATTCACTGCGTCACATTGGACTGGCCATAGAGGTTTTGCACTGCAGCGTCATAGCTTTTGTAACCATTAGCAACGCACAGCTTATAATCTAAAATGGCGTCGCTCATTGCGCAACTGCTTATGGTTGTAGTTGATTGTACCAGGTCGTCACGAATCACCAAAAGCGACAGAACGCCTGGAACAACGAAGAACCACAGATGAACATTGTGTTACAAAATTATATTTCCAGCCTTCTAGAGGTCTGTTTAGCATCCGTATCGTTCGTTATGTAAAATAACCTGTACAGAACTGCGTAATATTGCCCAATCGACGACATTTGAGACTAAACTTGGAGACCAAACTATACGATCGATCTAATGATACAATAGAAACAATGGTATCATTTTTAACCTTTAAATTATACCGATGATGGAAATGATAACAACGATGATAATGACGATGATGAAGCTAATTCTGACAACAGTATCATACACCCTCAAAAAATCACTCAACTATCTTTTAGCAACACACTAGACTGATGATCATCAGACAAATATGAATAAATATTTAAACTGAATCTAAAATACACACACACACGCAGATCATCACAGCACATGATGTCAGTACCGTCCGCTGCCATGGAAACCCGACGTCACGAACATATACTGAGAATATGCATATCGTAAATGAGAGATAAATATTTACAAACAGTTTAAATAAAATAGACCTATATCCAGTATAGTTAGCAAGATTTCAGCATAAGGACGTAATGTGAACATTTCTGGCATTAAGTAACTCCAAAACTAGATATCCTTTTTTGATTTCTTCTTTTTCTTTAGCGTCTTCGCCTCCTGCCAATCAGAATCTGAACAAACAACAGAAAACAGAATATAGAATACACTGGGCTGTTTTATAAAAATCAGTATTCGCCACATGGATCCCTGCTCAAAGGATCTTTGGCCTATTTATAAATTAGTGGGCCTGGCAATTGATCTATTTATAGATTAGTGGGCCTGGCAATTGATCTATTTATAGATCAGTGGGCCTGGCAATTGATCTATTTATAGATTAGTGGGCTAAGCGGAAATATAATCAAGGGCCCGTAGTACCGCGACGCCGCCCTAGTGAGTACTGTGGAACGACAGTTTGAAAACTTCTCATTCACCTGAGCAATAAACATGTAGTATTTCTAATACCACAATATCCTCAATATATCATCAAACTTACATCGGATAAGAGGAAGAAAATGAAATAATTAATCAAAAAACCAATTACATTTATTTACAACACCGCTCCATGAGACAGAGTACAGCTACTTCACATAAGCTGCAGAAGTTGGCACTGTGCCAATTGTGAACGCCGCACAAAGAAACACAGGAGTATTCAGGTTAAAGCAGCGAATGCATAGTATCCGTAATGCAAGCTGCCGAAACACTGCAAGTCAAGATTAGAATACTGCTCAAAAATATGGAACTATACATTATTTTACTTGAATTTTGTAAAGTACACAAAGGTAACCAAGATTATAATTATCATTAATAAGTTAAACAATCACTAATTCGATAACAAATAAAGAAGCAAAACACTTCAACATGACAGCACTAAAGCTTTTAGTTCTTACCTCCTAGCTCATCAAAAGACACCGGCGACTTTGGCTGGACTTGCTCTGAGGCAGGCTCGTCTTTCTTCAAGGGAGCAGGAGACACAACCTTAGCACCCGAGGGAGCCGCTGTTTGCACACCCGACGCAGAGCCGGGCTTACCAGAGGCAGGACTGGCCGTCTTTGGTGCAGGGGCAGGGCTTGCTGCCTTCGATGCAGGGCTTGCTGCTTTTGGTGCAGGGGCAGGACTTCCTGCTTTTGGTGCAGGAGTTCCTGCCTTCGGTGCAGGTCCAGGACTTCCTGCTTTCGGTGCAGGGGCAGGGCTTGCTGCTTTCGGTGCAGGTGCAGGGCTTGCTGCCTTCGGTGCAGGTCCAGGGCTTCCTGCCTTAGCTGGCTGTGAAGCCTTGCCCGACTTGGGAGAGGCGCTTGGAGCACCTGGAATCCTTGCAGGAACAGAAGTCTAAACAAAACAATTCATACATGTGTACAAGAACTAAATCAAGTACACAATATAACTCAATGTAACTATACATTAATTTTATTGTACGAACATAAATTTATATATCGATGTCATGATGCTGATGATCATGATCATGACCAGTCTTCATAAATTATAGAATCATTTATCATCATCATTAGTTCCTAGTCTACTGGCAGTTCTTCAGCACCAAAACTCTTCAATACACCCGATTCTCAGCGTCTTCCTCATCTCCACGTATTGCTCCATTCAATTCATGAATCATATCTATCCTCAAACATCCTTTCATTTTCTAACCTATCATTATTCTATCACCTACTTGTACAGACCATTTCCCCCATGTCACATAACCAACCATATAATAATAACCACACCTCAACTAGGCATAACTATGATCTCTCAATCACAGATAACTTTCAATAAAATCAATACACCACCTTGCACTGATTCACAGGTACAATATTGAAGACTGGAACAATAATAATAAACTGGTTAATTACACACACAAAATAAAAATATAAGCAAAACGTTCTAGATTGGGTCAAATTTTATTTACCCACTTATTAAGCGTAATTGTTTCTTATCAATTTATTTAGCCTCAATTATTATGAAGAAATTACTGCAAACCTTTGTCGTACTCTTGCTGTCTTTAGCCGCTGCGGCGGCAGGCTGAGCAGATTGTGCAAACTGACGAAGAGCTTCCTCGATTCCTATTGGCTTGTACTCTGCTGGCTTGTGCTCAGCTGGATGGATCTCAACCGGCTTGTACTCAGCCGGCTTGTTCTGAACCGGCTTGGCCTCAGCCGGCTTGTTCTGAACCGGTCTAACCTCAACTGGCTTGGCCTCAACTCTGGTGTTTTCCACGGCAATTTCCTCCTTCTTTCCATCACCCTTCCTGTTATTCTTCTTCAGAGATACTTTAGTCCAATGGCCTGACACTGATAAACATGCAGAACATTAACTTCATAAAGTCTTTCAAGGATGAACACTCAAACAATTAATATTTATCACCCGAAAGCTTTCCTGTGGACCAGCATACAGTTGCAAAAACAAGCCATGGTTCATGATAGGGTTAAAGGTTGGGTTTATAGGGTTCAAAGAAGGGTTTATAGGGTTCAAAGTAGGATTTTGGGGTTAGGTTTAGGGCAACAGTTAATTAATTTACACAATTTCGTATTATAGCTTCGTGGCCTGTTTTGTAAGTTCTGCATGCGGGTCCACAGGAAAGCCACCCGAAACTAGGTTTCAGAGGAACCATGCAATGCAATTATGTATGCCATATATATAAACCAATCACAACATGTTCATAGACAACGATATTTGTTTCGCAAAATGTCTTTGTTGACCACAGGTATAGACTTAACTAATGTCCCTGAGGTGCACTTTTATGACAGCATGCCCTTGCTGACGCCAACTCAAACCAAGAATTGGGCGACTTCCTTCCTCACAGAATATTATGCTCTTTGATTCAGTAGTGGTGCGAAGCTCAAACAAAAAAATATACTTATGAACAATGTATTAAATTCTGACTTACGAATATAACTCCGAATTTAATATTTTATTCATCAGTATTATTTTATCAATCTTAAAAATTTTATTAATCTTTCATTTATAGAATTATTTTACCTTGTATCTACAGTATATAACTGATAAATAGCTTACAATTTATACTTACTTCAACTGTTTATTATTACCTGCTGTCTATTTAACAAATCCCCTATCTTCTCAGCCTATAAGCTGCATTGTTCAAGAGTATTCCTACACTAAGATTTAGAAAGTTCATCAACACATGGTCTGCTTGAGATGTATCTAATCTATAGAAAAAAGCTGCGGAAAAGAGAAACAGCGCAAGTTAAACAAATACATAATCAAGTATAGAAACGAAACTAATGAGATTTGTGCAAATCATTAATCCAGACAGAATTCAAATGAAGCTTCCTAGTTTTCATTAAACCAACACTTGGTAACTTTGTGTCTTTTCTCTTAGGCCAACATGAACAAGATCGTTTTAAGAGGAATAAAGTCATAATTTATCATACATTAGATAAGGTTTAAGCACTGATAATGTTACGACATCTGTTTTGGTTTCCACTGCACAGCAAACCTTGGTATCCGGTAATTATCCAAGGCTAGACAATGTACCTTAATTCTAGAACACTCTAAAATATTTTTTAAACAGAAATTCCTCAAAGATCTCGATAGAACATCAGACATTGATACATCATCACTAATTACAAGAGCATTACTAAAGAACACAACCGCATGAACAAAGCTGCAATTACCGTCTTCGTCTTGTTTTACTGGTTTTACTTCCTTCACCGCTTCAACTGCAGCAGCTGCCGGCTTCACAGCTTTCTTTGCCTGAAACAGATTTAACATACACTAAAAACTACCGTCTACAGTCGTATTGTTACATTCATTATTAATAATACCAGGATTAAGTTATTATTATTATCATAATTAGGTTTGCATTGTGTAGCCCTTTTGATATGAAAACATGATATTAGTATAATTACCATTATCATGCCGACCTTATGCTCAGTGGGGTCTGAAATTGCAATATACATGTGCAACTCACTCCTCCACGCACTCAACAATACAACCAATGAGATTGCAACATACATGTGCAACTCGTTCCTCCATGTACTCAACAATACAACCAATGAGATTGCAACATACATGTGCAACTCATTCCTCCACGTACTCAACAATACAAGCAATGAGATTGCTGATGACAGGAAGAGCATGCTGCAGTAACTTATTTTCTTCATCGATCCCAAACGGAAGCATATTCCCATCTTATCTAATTGATCATTAATCAAAAATTAATTTAATTAATTAATTAATTTTATAATTAATCAACTCATCATGTTCAGCTAAAGTAAATTTCGATAGTCTAACCATGACATGGAAACATGCCAAACATTGTCAAATATTTCATAAATAACTTAAAATGTTATCATTGAAAGGTATTGGGAAAAAGTATATAACCTATAAAATTAGTATAAATCAATTATATTCACGCCAATAATTTACAATAGTTGCAAGCCGAATAGTACTTAAAATATATCTACCACATTTACGGTATCTTTCTATAAGTATAAGAATTAAAATGCAGCAAGTACTAAATTACACACCACGATTAATTCTTCTACTAGTAATAAGTACAACAAAATACTAATAAGCATTAGTTTCACTGACAACTAAAATAAAACATCAGGAAAAAGTTGTTGTAGGAAATACCAAGACTGAGGATTAATTCCATTCAAAGTCAGACTGAATAAGGCACTTGATGGTACACAATTTCTATACTATTGAGTAATTGCCTACTGGGGCAAAGTTAAGAATATACCTAGACTGAACGGAGGTGTGTAGACTCAAAGCCGCTGACTGAAACCTGATTAAGAAGTGTCCTGACGAAAGGAGGCACAACAATAGAACAGTAAATTAACATGGTGAACCTAACGACTTCACAAAGATATTAAACACGACTAGATTCTAACTATCTCAGGTTGACAGGATAAACCTATAGAACTACCTTGTTCTTTCCTGCTGCCGGCTGCGGTGACTTCTCGCTGGCAGTCGTTCTGCTGGTCGGTGACGCTTGCTTCACTGATGCCTTGCTAGATACAGAGTGATCACCAGCAACTACATCACTCTGTTTAGGCTGCAAACAACAAACATGAAAGTATAGATAATCCTGATGACTGTACTGACGGCCTACTGTAGCACACCAAGACGGTTTGATCCTGCTGCTATTGGAAAGATGATAACCAATCAAAACACACAAGTCTCAGATACAGTGAATGAAATCAACTTGGATAGAATATGCAAACACAGCTTGGATAGAATGTGCAAACACAACTTGGATCGAATATGCAAACACAACTTGGATAGAATGTGCAAACACAACTTGGATAGAATGTGCAAACACAACTCGGATAGAATGTGCACACACAACTTGGATAGAATGTGCACACACAACTTGGATAGAATGTGCAAACACAACTTGGATAGAATGTGCAAACACAAACATGAAGACACATTGCCAATACTAAGATGGACGATGACACAATCATATATTTTGGAAATGAGAGTTTTCATATAATTTTACGGTTTCACACACAGACTTATCGCATAGACACAAAAGCTTGCTTATATATAGAGAGTTATGAATAATAGATCAATCCTCTACAGTATTTAATACATACCGTACTGTAATACCAGTTATGAACAATAAAATAACACAGAAAAATCGAGCATAAAAAGAGTGATAGATTAATCTAAATTTATCAGATTTACTATCCACTGCCCTTAGGGAGCATAACCATCTCAATTTAATCAAATTAAGCTAAAAATGTCATATATAATTACAGATTTTATTTAATTAAAATATAGTAAAATAATATCGGCAGTAGAATGGTGAACATTTCATTACAAATTTTACTTTGCCAAAATGTCTACGACTTTACTAACAACACATTGAGCAGTATCATTGGGTAGTACTAGTATCAAGTGTTCAGTGGCTTAACATTTTGAAACAAAGTTTCTAACAGTAAAAAAGGTGAAGTTAACACACTACCAATGGAAAAAATCAATAGAGTTAAAAACATTACAATCTTGTGCACATAAATTAGACTTTATATTTTATCGTACAGCTTTCAAAACGATACAATTCTTCAAAAATTAAACACCAGACTAAAATAAAAATGGCAGCTTTCAATAAATTGTAATCCGATTAGAGCAATAAATCAGCAATCAAGCCCAGGAAATAATTCAATTCTAGCAGGATATCAATTATTTTATCAGCTCAGAAAACGTATTCCTTTAATTTATGTATATTTCAAGCATTAAGAAATAACTTGATAAAACATAAACACTTTCAAGCATTACGGAATTCTGAATATTTGCTAGTGATAACGATTAAATTGTTTATATTTAACCTACAATGCAAGTCCACTAAAAGAAATAATATGACACAGATATAAGACAACTCACAATCCAAAGCCGATTTTACCTATAAGAAGCAAGAAAAAATACCTCAACAATCTCACTAATGACAAACTATTGTTCAAGGCTAATCTTTGAACAATTGACCAGTGGACACAATTTTTTATTAAGAAATTTTAACGGACACAAGTCTGTAATACTAATGACACAACATCTGCCAACAATAATTATTACTATGTTAGTCTATTTAAAAATAAATCATCAACACGAACACAAAAGCTAAATAAGCAATACTCAATCAAGTTTATTGGCTTATGATCTCAGAATAAATTGCACCCGTAGGTAAATTAATACATCTCCGCTTCAGTGCATCAAATGCTCGAAGAAAGGCAAAAGCCTAAGTTATAATATTTATAGATATCATACGCATGATTATACAAAATGAAAATGCCAATATAATTCATAGTTGGAAGGTGTGAGGACAGTGAGAATTTAAACATGTGGTTGAAGGCAGCCAGCAAGCCTTGCAAGCTTACGATCAGCAGCGTACTGATAAATCAATTGAAATGTGGACAGATGTCTGATAATCACAGACTCGTCTACAGTTGAATAATTCCTTGAGCTACATCAATCATTATTAGTTGATAACAATTCATAGGCAATCCACAACACATTCAGTAGCAGCATGCCCTCGCAATGATAGATAATCAATAGGAAGCCCACAAGGTCAATGTATACAGCAATGTCTGACAGAAATTCGGCCACAATAGACCGCTTTGGGGTTTTAATCTTAGTGTTTAATATCTAGCTGATTAAACTACTGTGGGTGGCAGAAAAGCCTCCTGGACATTATAAATGCCTATGAATTGAGCATTAACATTTCAAATTTCCCCCAAAATAAAAATATTCGTCAAGAAGCTCAAATTATTCCACTCAAACGTATCTATATCGTTTGCTATAGCAAACGATAAAATTAATATCAACCCGGCGTTTATCTTAAATTGTTAGAAAACTTGAAGTTTGTACGAAATTCAATGCTATTTTAGGCTTTTCTGCCATCCGCAGTAATTTAACCAACTAGATATTAAACACCAAGATTAAAATCCCAAAACGGTCTATTGCATCACTAAGTTTACAACGGTTGAAAAACATTGAAATATAAATCACCACCTGCATGCAGTGATCACGGGCCAATCAATTAAATCTTCTCACCAAATGTAACTGATACATACAACAAACATTAGAACTGCCAGTAGGCCTACATAAAATAATCAAAATGTTAAACTCAATCTAAAATTCCTAACGTCAAAAAGCTATGCATAAAATGTCACTAATGCGCAAACTCAAAATTAAGTCAGCAATGTAACACGGAGGAGAACCATAGAACATTCTCTGCCTTCAGACTGCCCGGACCCCAGAACACTAGTACTCCGCTAACATACAAAAGTGAAGGCCCCACCCCATTGTCTTCTGATAGCCCACCCCACGCCTCACCCCACTTGTCTTCTGATGCCCCGCCCTATGCCCCACCTCACCTGTCTTCTGATACCCCGCCCTATGCCCACCCCACTTCTCTTCTTTTGCCTACCTAACTTATCTCCTGATGCCCGACCCATGCCCCACCTCACTTGTCTTCTGATGCCCGTCCCATGCCAACCCCACTTGTCTTCTGATACCATGCCTCGCCCCACTTGTCATCTGATGCCCGCCCCATGCCCACCCCACTTGTCTTCTGATGCC
>JAQFYQ010000441.1:0-17230 GCA_034694885.1 Buchholzia appendiculata | reverse complement strand
AGACTACTCTGGCAGAGCGACTTTAATAAGCCTGACTTGCATGCACTTTTACTACATATACTGGATCAGAAGGGTTATTTGTTTTAGGTGGATATATATTTCTTTATTTTCTTTATATATTATATTTTTGCATATTTCTTTATTTTCAAAAGCACAATATGACCTTTTAGTTGATATATCCAATATCCACGCAAAGTTGTTGTTTTCTGATTGATTAATTTGTAAATTAAACTGGAATGTTTAATATCTGTGTTCATTTCTGATGTAGATGTGTTCAGAAAAACTGGAGCTGAATATGTGAAGAGTATATTCGAAGTGAGTACTGTAACATTGTTGATTGAAATTTAATCTAATTATAATTAGGATAGATAGGATTCAGATAATAAAAGAAGGGTATTTTGCCTGAAAGTTGCATTCATTTACTGTTGTGATGGTTAATCAACATAGTGTTTTTTTATACTGATGCTAGGTCTTGTGCTAAATAGAGTGAGTCACAAATGCTGTTCTTACTATTTGTTCTTGTGTTACCTTTTAGTCCTGAGCTATTCAGTTGTATGTTACTATTCAGAATTGTGATGCTAATTCAGTTTGTGTTATTACTGTTTTCTGTTACTGTTAAGTCTTGATTACTATGGTCATCATATCATATCATCAGATCATATATAATTATTCTCCCTTTACTTGTATATAGTCTTATATTATGTAGCCTTTGATTGTATTGCCAATTTGAATTGGCGTCAGTAAGGACACGTGGCTGTAAAAATGCAGTTGTGGTGAGCCCTCAGGGACTTTAGTTAAAGTTTATACACGTACTCAGCATGGATGACTTGCAAAGCAAATAGAAGACTATAAACGAGTAATGATGATGATGATTACGATGGAACTTCTAATGGTTTTTATTGTTCTGTCTTTTTGTTACTATTCAGCCTGATGTTGCTGATCAGCCTGGCTATGCTAGTCCGAGTCACGACCTGCAGTCGGCTTCTGTCTGCAACGCAGAAGATCCGAGGGTCCCAGGGCCGACGCCTGATGTTACCACTCGATCATCGCTGGCAGCCGAAGTCAACGTCAGCGTTCCACATTCTCGGTAATTTCTCTATTCAAATTGTTGTGAAGATTTTCTCGTTTGTGTTTGTTAGTTATTGCTGATTGAAATTGTAGGCAAGACTTAGTAAGTAAAAATCGACAATTTCTTGGCAAAGTCAATCATGTGACAGTTTGTTGATAAACTGTTGTTACTAGAAGGTCCTCTACAGATCAGGTCGTGACAGTTGTTACTAGAAGGTCCGCAGATCAGGTTCCTGACAGTTGTTACTAGAAGGTTCTTTACAGATTAGGTCCAGACAGTTGTTACTAGAAGGTCCTGACAGTTGTTACTAGAAGGTCCTGACAGTTGTTACTAGAAGGTCCTCTACAGATCAGGTCCCTGACAGCTACTAGAAGATCCTCTGCAGACCAGATCCCTGACAGTTGTTACTAGAAGGTCCTCTACAGACCATGTCCCTGACAGTTGTTACTAGAAGGTCCTCTACAGATCAGGTCCCTGACAGTTGTTACTAGAAGGTCCTCTGCAGACCAGATCCCTGACAGTTGTTACTAGAAGGTCCCCTATAGATCAGATCCCTGACAGTTGTTACTAGAAGGTCCTCTGCAGACCAGGTCCAGACAGTTGTTACTAGAAGGTCCCTGACAGTTGTTGCTAGAAGGTCCCTGGCAGTTGTTGCTAGAAGGTCCCTGGCAGTTGTTACTAGATGGTCCCTGGCAGTTGTTACTAGAAGGTCCCTGGCAGTTGTTGCTAGAAGGTCCTCTACAGATGAGGTTCTTAACGGTTGTTACTAAAAGGTCCTCTGCAGATCAGGTCCTTAGTAAATTTCATAGAAAGAAAGTTTCTGATTTGTCTGTTTGCATTCGTTCATAGGTTTTTGAAAACTTCTGCTATAATTTTATTTTAATTGATTGATTTCCTCTGCGTCACAGTGCAGGATTGTGGCTTTTTGGCTGAATTTAAACATAATGTGTATACATAGTAGCAGCCTTGAATTTTTTTAATGGATTTTTGAAGGTTGTCAGGAACAAGAGGATGATCATACAATATGCACTCTATTGTTAACTATTTAACAGTTGTTAATTAACATCATCGTGTGTGCAGTTTATAAAATCGTCGACCATGTTATCCTTTTCATCTTTGGACTCTGGTACATATTGAACATGTTAACACATTTAGAAAGCTGAATAAAATCAGTAAACCTAGCAGCGACTGCTGTGTTATGTGCTAAAATTTACGATGTCAAGGGGAAAAGAAAATGTTGACAATCGTGAGGTCACAGCTACTCAATGACTGATGTTGAACTTTTTTCTGCAATAGAGCTAATTTTTTTCTTTTGGTTATTGTAATGTGGTTTTGGATTTAATGAAGCAAAGTTTCTCAGTTAGACGCTCTTATTGACCAACGGCCTAATCGCTTGTCCTGTCGAGCACGTGGAGGAATATGATGAGTCATCTATATTGTCCGGGGCATCATTTGGCACATTACTTGATCTATATTGAATCTGCTGACTGATATAATTAATATAGTCAATAATAGAATGCATTACTAGTTGTCTACCATAGTTATATTCTAGCCAAGTTCAGCACCATGTAATGTTGGCACTAAAGAGATTGAAGAACGACTGTAGAAATGATTCAATAATATCATTGCTGAATGAGTTGACTGAAACTTGTACATTGTAGGTATTTTATGACTGTAAAGTTGCGTGTCTGTTTACAGAAATGTTAGTTTGGGTGATTCTGGATTGCACGCGTCTGCTGTGTCCGGCGGTCACCATAGCAACGTGACAAGAGCGGATAACTTGTCGACTCTTTTCCCTGACATCCCTGAGCTGGAGATGGAGCATATCCTCGACGTGTCCGAGTCACATCGTAGGTCAAGTGTCCATCTGTTTGGCGATGTGCAGAGGTATGGAAAGCTGCTTGTGTGTGTGGTTTTTCCAGTATTAGTCTGTTATTCAGAACGTTCATATTATTCGGCATATGTAATGACAGATGTCAGTTATTTAATAATTGGATTTTTTTACACTATTTCCAATCATTGATGTTGATCATTGCAGGTATTACGTGATGCACAATTGTGACTGACAATTAAAAGATACGTCTAAAACTTGAGAGAGACACGTATTACAGTATTTGAGAAGATCGGCTGTAGGTCACAGACGTAGAAAGTTTGTTGGCACAATCAAGAATTTGTCATTTTATAGTTTACGGACTGTGGTTTAATATTATCAGTATACAGTACTATACATGTGCAGATTTGTAGTTATGTTTGGTACAAATTAATTATTCTTGTGTTCTGCCATTGTTTTAAGAATAAGTCTTTGACATTGATCGATTTTATATTGTAAAGATTAAATTGTTTCGCATCACCACCACAACCACTTGTTTTTATTTTAAATGAAGGACACATATATCATCAATTTTCCATTACAATATTGGAAAGGAAATGTTTTTTTAAGTTTTTTAACACATTCATGTTAACTGATCAATGTGCAACATCATACATGCATCATACATCCACTTTGAATTACTGAAGGACCCCTTATGGTTTTATGTCTTCCAGGTCGAAGAATCGTTGCTTACCACCTTGCAATGGCAACTCGTGGGGCTTACTATATCCTCTGAATTATATTCTTTTTCACGTTTGCTGTTATACTTCTTGTTTTATTACTGCATCTTTAACAAAAGATTGACATCTTTTGTGTTTATTTGTAGTTGGATTAGGCAGAATGTTGATGAAGAAGGAAAGACGTCGTTCTTTCGTCTTTGGCCTACTGACAGAACAAACCGCTGTGAAGCTGCCAGAAATTTCCAGCTGTTGCTAGGTATGCAAATTTTACTGCAACTCTATGGTTTATTTACTTATATTTGAGTGTTACAATTATAATTTATTCCTGTCAGCGGATTAGATAAGGTATCATGTTGGCGGCCAGGGGTAAACAATAGATGTGGAAAGAAAGGGGATTTTTTTATATGTATTTTCTTCAATATAGATTGTCTATTTTTATCATTTCAATGCAATAAAACTGCATGGTAAAATCATATGAAGCATGTTTAAACATAGCGTAGATAAATTCTAAACCCTGCTGACAAACAAATTGGATATAAATTCCACTATTCCATGTTTGTATTTGTTGTGTTTGAACAGAGGGGATTCGTCGTAAAGTCTGGCGAGTGGAACAGGGCGAGCCGTACGCAGACATCGTCATTCATCTGCTGTAAAGTGATGTTACTCGACGTTGGAGTTGTTTGATCCGACATGATAATGTGTAGGATGTGTCAGTACAATGTAGTGTTTTATTGTTCAGAGCATTAGTACTCAAGAATATTGTGCAGTGCTTATTAGCTAGCGTGTAGAAAAATGTGTGAACTAGATTAGGCTGACAGTTTATTTGCAATTTGAATAACTTTGGTTTCTGTAGGGCATCAGGTCAAATAATGTTTGGTCCCAGAGACTGTTCAGGTATATATTCAATTTTTTGTAATGTTATTTTCCCATTATGGTCGTAGAAAATTGAGAATACTGCCACTGCATAGCCCGGTAAAGTACGTGTTGTAAGAGGCAGCTAAGAACTAGTAACTAGTCTCGGTTTCAATGAATACTTAGTAACGTATCATCTTTAACGGATCATTAGTATAATACTTATAAAGCATATCATTTCTTGTAAAGTTCTTCAGATGATAGTAGTTTACACTTGTGCTACAGCTTTTTTCAGACTACTAGCCTTTAGTCACCCCTCTTATGACATGCACTGTATCGGCTGCACAGTGACAATATTCTTAGTTGTTTCCTCCCACCTCAGGGGACAAATTAATGTGATATAATTGGCCATCCTTTCTGTCTTTAATTTTCTTCTCGGCAGAGCGACATGAGTTCGATTTTTGAACCCCTGTAATATTTTAGTCTGTTCAATTATGTGCAATGTTTCTGGTCAACTATTCTTGTTTGTATGATTCTGCACAGCTGACATTCGTTCTATTATGTTTCCTACAGGAAATCTGAGGCTCCCCAATGGTGCATATTTTTATTTATAGTCTTCTGCAGCTGCAAATCATATTTCAATCAGCAGCTTGTGGAATATCAAGTCGTGCATTTAGAGAAGTCATTGTTATGTGATCTAATCTGAAAACGAAGTTATACACAACTACTATATGAATTTGTCTATTGCTTTGGAAGTTGATTTTTGCTAGTCTTGTTTCTATTTTTGTACTGTCGTGTATATATTTTGTAAGCATATTGTTTTGATTTGTTTTAACAATTTTCAAGTTTTGACATAGTTAAGATTTCAGTGTATATGTTTCAATAAGTGACAAGTTTTACAGTGATTTTGGTCCAATTGGAACTGCTCTTAATATTGATTTGATTTGAAGTCATTTGATTGCTGTATAGTGTTTGTTTCTGGTAAAGTAAATCTTGTCTGGTTCATCATCATTTACATCAGTTTTTTCTTGTCAGGAACGGTTACACATATTGTCCCTGAGGGTTCATTATTATTGTTTATAATGAAAATTTATATTTTTTCTATTTCCATGGTCAGTAAAATCTCTATGTAACAATATTGAACTTGATTCCACTTTGGCACAGGAAAGTATGTTAGGTAATATCTATTTGAGTAATTGTTATATATCAAATTTGATTAATTACTAAATTACTTTTCGTAAGAAATTAATTGAGCAGTGCTTCTTCATAATACATACGCCTATGCATTGTTGAGAGATATTGGATATTTTTCAACAAACTTCGGTGTTTTGTTTCTTGTAATACGTCTATACTTGAGCATAAACTGGCAATGAGCACGTTCTTTGAGTTTATCAACTATATCATATATGTCTATTTATTAATTGTGCAAGTTAGCATATCGATCTTTATGCTGGCAAGTTGATTTAATGTCATTACCAAAGTTAGATTCTGTTTTAAAATGTTAGGTATGATGAACAGTGCAAAGTGATTAGTTAATTGTTTAATGTGCTATTTGGCATTAATACATTTAATTTAGCAGTCCGCATTCAGTCTTAGCTGATGAACATGAACTTATTTGTTTGCGAAGACATTTACTACAATCTTGAAATCTTATCGTTTATCTTCGACTAAATTCTGTGCAATCTGTAATATGTGTTTGTAAAGGCGCTCATTAACAAATTAAAATTTGCCAAATATATATATTGGTGTTTTTATAATTTGTATGGAGTGTGTAAACATTACAGTGATCAGCCACTAAGTGACTGAACTATTCAGTTAATTGCTTGTCTGATATTTTAAGCAAGATGTCACTCGGTTCTAACAATGTTTCTTTCCATTGGCACGTCAGCACTAATGAGGTTATATAGTGCCTTTTGATAAACATTTGCTAGTTACTATAGTTACAATGGCAATTGATGGTTGCTGTTCATATCAGTTCAAAACTTCAAAGTTGCAATAGTCAAAACAGTAACAGAAATTACCAGTTGCTAGTGATAAGTTGCAATACTAGATGGTTGGTTGAAATAAAAATTTGGCTTATGCCAGACAGTGGTGATTGAATTCGACTATGTTACACATAATGGCTACATTTATTCTCGAATACAATTTGGCTGCTTCCGCATTAAACAGGAACTGAGCATGTCCTGTCTTTATCGATGGGCCTGGTCAACAGTGATTTGTGTGAATGTGGTGAATCTCGAAACTATGTCGCACATTGTGAATGTTTGACAAGTGACCAGGTTCCAAGGAGGTAATACAGCACTGCATAAGGCACACGACTGGGCCACAATTGAATTATTGACTTCATATGACACTTAATGCATACAAAAATAACAGCAAATGTTCAGCTCATTGGCTTAATGTCATATTTGGACACTGTTTGATCAACAAGAGAAGGAAAATTAAGAAATAAATAACAAGATGCGTACATCATCATGCTTCATTTTCACAGACAAAGTTTCACTGCCATATATCATACAGACTCTTACACAGGTCACAAAGACAGATAGTCTTTCACATATAAAGACATCGGCTTTTATGCAGAGCAGAATCATAATCAGGAAATTAGCCCATGCACACCTGAACCTCCTAGCCAAGTCAAGACCATTACAATACCAGAGGCTATCACCTAGGTAACAATATTACTTGTCAACTCTTGTACAAAAAATTATGAAGAACTTGGTACAAAACACAGATACGCATGCAACCTTTACTGATACAGAGAACGATTACGACGGATTTCAGAAGAAGTGTGTGGCATGCTCAAAACAAGGCTTGGGTCTACAACAATGACAAAGAACACACAAAAGGGCAATCAAAAGAAGCACAATCATTAATCATCAACTTCTTCTAAAGGCTCGGCATATGCATCGTACATGATTCTAATCCGTTCTATCAAAGCATCGATGTTTGTCCTATGTTTGGCACTTATTGTTATCAGAGGTGAGTCACCAACATGTGGACGAAACTCCTCGAGATGTCTTGCAGACATGGGAAGGTCAAGTTTATTGCCGACTATGATGTGTGGCCGGCTCGTGAGACCCGGCTCATACTGACCCAACTCGTAGCGCAGTGTTTCCAGCTGTGTCCATGGCTCACGAGCCGACAGGTCGATTACGTAGATGATGCAGCGGCATCGCTCGATGTGCCGCAGAAACGAGCAGCCGAGGCCACGGTTGAGGTGGGCTCCAGGAATGAGACCTGGGATATCAGCAACTGAAACAGATAATGTTTTATTATTATGTTATTTCATCATAGTACAGTAACATTTTGCAGATATTGTACACCAAATTGTCTATCGTAATTTACATCGATTGATTGATACATTGATTGATTGGATGGCACATTAGCACATAAACTATATTATATCACGCCTTTGTTGGATAAAAACGTCCTTTGACTCTGAACACTGTTAGTAATATCAAATACTACACACGGTGAATTGAAACAACATCTACAATTATTTTTGGGGTCAACAAATAAGAATTACAGAATTAACCTACACAAATCTTCTAACTATCCAAAGAATATGGATTGCTGGCACTTGTCAGAGCACAATAGTTCACTAATTCCAAGCAAATCATACATCACTAATTCACATTCCACTTGTCATTCACATCCATCATTGGGCCGCACCGTGTCGGACTGTACAAGGCGAGCAGAGAGTCAGGAAGGGCATCCAGCTGTAAAACTTTGCTTCAATGAATACAAATGTGAAAATGCATATGCTCTGCAAAGTTTCATCACAGTGAGCATGCTTTCCTACAATTTGTTTCCAATCACGAAGCAAAACAGTTTGGCAACGTCGGACTCAATTTAATTACACCTAGCTCTGATTGTGGACCATGCCAGGCTGGACGACAAACGATGATGACGACGATCGATCACTGCTAAATCTAATGAAAATTATAAATATGCCACAAGATATTTTTTAAAGAGATTAAAATAATGCACGCATTACGTATTGTTTAAAAAAAAACACGTAAGCCATGCTTACCAAAGACTTGCTCATAGTCGCGGTACTCTATAACTCCAACGTGAGGAAACAGAGTCGTGAACGGATATTCTGCAACTTTCGGTCGTGCTCTCGAGATAGCTCTGAGTAGTGTCGACTTGCCAACATTTGGAAAACCGACCTACAAAAACCATCATCAAAATCACATGTCAACTTCTAAAAGAAGACTACATTTCATCACTTTCTTTTCTTTTTAATAACTGTTTTTTTTATCTCCTTGATTCTCGAGTTGTGTCCAATTTACGATGCCATCCCACCATATCAACCTTGGCCTTCCGCTTCTTGGCCCCAATTTGGAAGAACCTTCCACTGGTTCTTTTAGACGACACTTTACCTTCAATCAATAAACGTGTGCCTTGCCGCTGGAGTCTCTCAATGATGTCCTGAATATACCAACTTTCACAAAATACGTAGTACAATTTGTCATTAATAATCAACAATGCCTAATAAAAAAATTGAGCCACTCACGAGCCAGATGGTAACATAAATAATTTAAATGTTATTTACGGCATCTCATTATTTGTTATTGTTAATAAACACTTCCCTTGTATAAACCTGAAATAATTCCTCAGTAGATTAGCAGTAGGTTGGTGTCAAAACAGCACAATGTCATAAGAATTATTTCTATATCAAAATCAATAAATACCCCATTTGAAAACGGAAGCAAATAAAAATTTTAAAAAACACTCAAGAAGTTACACGAGCTACAGAACTACCCACATTCTAAAATATCTAACGAATAAAATGACTAAAGCAAGATGCCTGCCACACTCTTACCAAGCCCACACGAGCGATGACACGCAACTCTTACCAAGCCCACATGAGCAATGACACGCAACTCTTACCAAGCCCACATGAGCGATGACACGCAACTCTTACCAAGCCCACATGAGCGATGATGCGCAACTCGGCAAAGATGAGATTCTCTTCCCCTTTTCCTCCCTCCTCGTATTGCTTTGGTTCTCTGTTCTCATTGGACAGAAAGAAAGCATTCCCCTTCCCTCCCGCTCCTCCCCTCGCTGCAATGTAAACGTCGCCATTCTTTTGAAGATCACCGATGATATTTCCCGTCTCGTCTCTGAAGAATGTACCAACAGGAACCTGAAGAAATACAACAGTACCAACAGGAACCTGAAGAAATACAACAGTACCAACAGGTACCTGAAGAAATACAACAGTACCAGCAGGGACCTGAAGAAATACAACAGTACCAACAAGGACCTGAAGAAATACAACAGTACCAACAAGGACCTGAAGAAATACAACAGTACCAACAAGGACCTGAAGAAATACCACAGTACCAGCAGGAACCTGAAGAAATACAACAGTACCAACAAGGACCTGAAGAAATACAACAGTACCAACAGGTACCTGAAGAAATACAACAGTACCAGCAGGTACCTGAAGAAATACAACAGTACCAACAGGGACCTGAAGAAATACAACAGTACCAACAAGAACCTGAAGAAATACCACAGTACCAGCAGGAACCTGAAGAAAAACAACAGTACCAACAGGGACATGAAGAAATACAACAGTACCAACAGGGACCTGAAGAAATACAACAGTACCAACAAGGACCTGAAGAAATACAACAGTACCAACAGGGACCTGAAGAAATACAACAGTACCAACAGGGACCTGAAGAAATACAACAGTACCAGCAGGGACCTGAAGAAATACAACAGTGCCAGCATTAGCAATACAGTTAGTGATATAATCATCTGCCAAAAGCGTGCACAAAAATTGCACAGGTGAATACTTTAATGTTCAATGAAACATAGAATTTCATTGAGAGAATGCCTCACTGTTAAATTTATTTTTATCATCATCGTCAGAATCACCAGTTTATGGTCTAATATTCGCTTGCGCAAGATGTGTGTGCTGAGTACAGGTATAGACTAGGCCCTATACACTTTATCTTTTGTTTTTGGGGCTCATTATGGGGCAGACTGTACAAAGTTTTTTTGTCGCTGTAAGCAAACATTCTAACATAAATTACAAATTGTTCATAAAATCACTGTCAATGTGACAAATAACAGTACTTAATAAGTGCAAAACCTTAATAACAGAAGGTCTTGCATTCCTCCCAAAGCAATGCCGGCTTCTACCCCGGATTCCATCGTCAGCCTTGCATATAGCATTGACCTTGTTCAAGGATTTGATATTGCTGTCAGCTACATGGTGAGATGACAAAAAACAGAAACAAATAAACAAAATGCAAAACAATATCATCGACTGCTTAATTATGTAAAAGTGCAACAGGTTCACAATGGTGCTGCTACCTAGTAGAAATATGTTGCTGCATACAGATTGAACTACTATCAAAAATTAATACTACACTATGCAAGGCGAAAATCTCTGAATAGTGTGACTTACATGCCAATGTAATCAAATAGAAAAAGAAGTTTTATCACTTGAGTTAATTTTAACAATCATTTCCACACATTTCTAATTATCAGAAGTACATGGTCTAATATAACACTAAAAGTTTTTGCATCAGATATAGACAGGTATTCATATTACTGATACACCATGTTCTTCTACAAATCAAATGTACATGGATCAGCTACATAACTGTAATATCATTAAAGATGAGTTTAATATATAACACATAAATAAACAGACTTAAATAACACCGTATTTTATTCCAAATAATGATACCTTCAAAGATTAGATCTCCACCATTCCCGCCATCACCTCCATCAGGTCCAGCAAACTCGTTAGCAAACAAGTGCATGAATGAACGGCAGCCGTTTCCTCCGTTTCCTCCAAATGCTCGTATTCGCTTAAAATCTATAAAATTCCGCGCCTACAAACGGCAAGAAATTCCTTCTTATCCCTTTCACTTTCATCACTGCCAGCCAATTACTACAGAGATTGCCAGTACAGTTAATGGTCAACATCATCACAGTCAGACGATCAAAACAGAGATTGCAATTATACTTAACGATTCTGTAGTACTTAGATCACAAAAACTAGGTATACTACTGATAGTCACAAAATAGTTTCACTGATTATCATTACCATTAATCATCATCTACAACAGCATGAAGAATCATAGATGGTTATTCAATACCTCAGTCGAATAACTCCTTAACTAGCATTTTCTATATTTTGAGAAAATGCACTTGTAAGAGTGATTTTAAGTGATGTGTTGAGAAACTTTGCTGGACTAATTTGTATTAACTATACGTTAGATTTTGCACCAATACATTGAAACTTGACAAGATGATAAACATTATATCTACTGTCATGACCAAATAAAAATAATAATCACAACTTTCAACTTTTCTAAAAAAAAAATAATAGTAGCATCTGCATAAGTTACAGCATAACACCTAATTACTATTTACTAATTATGTCCTTTTATTGAATCTAAATATCCGCTAACCAAGGTATTTATTGCATTTGAATAATACCCTAACTATAAACGTTTGTAGTTTTGGGTTTTTATTTCAACTAAATAACCTCCTAATTACAAGAGTTGCAATTATGGCCTTTTTTACTGCATTTCAATAACCCTTGCATAATCTGACTGTATAAACCTATAATTAGTGGGATAATACGACTGAATGTAAGCTAAATTGTAGATATAGCTTTTCACATATCTAATAGCAACATATATTGAACAAGCACTTTGATGGAGCGAGCATCTAGATGGAGCAAACACATAGATACTTTCACCATTGATAGATCCCATTGTACTGGCTTCAAAAATTGAAAAATTGAAACTTTAAAATAAATGTAGATATGTGGTTATTTGACTGAGGTATCACTATTTAGTCCAGTAGATTTTGTGGCACAGCAAGTGGCATTGTAGGCAAGTCTCAAAGCTACTCCAATTAAATGGCAAACTAATTTTAAACTGTTTAAAATAAAAGTTCACTGTAAAAGCTTGAGCATGCCATGCATGTTATAACAAACTCATTTTCTTTTCACTAGAGCAAATATAGCGAAATGAATATGACGAAAAATTAAAAATCAGCCGGACGATCACCTAGACTAGACGTGCTCGGTTCCTTTTCCGTGCTAAAAAAATCAATCACAACTATGCAGTTTAAAACTCTACCAGACTTCAGTCTTACCTGAGCCTTCTCCGACTTCAATCGCACAGGCCGCTGGGCTGCTGCAGAAGACTTGTTCCGTACAAGAACACAGAACAAGTATCTATTAACAGTGCTGCTAACGTGCCGGACCATAAATGAACTCTGTGAAAACACTGCATACAAACAATGAAACGCAATTATTACATCATTCTGATATTCAGTAGCAAAAAAAGAAGTATATAATATACACTGTACAACCATTTCATAGAAGGAGTTTAATATCGGCAAAATTAAGGAGTTAAAAATGGCATTCCTAGTGGATTTCAGTACAAATAAATTCCAGGTCATTAGCACCATTACTTGCTCCTGGACATTTGACGCTCTCAGATCATATGGTTCCATTTATCAGCTACCCAGGTGTATGTCATTCCTGGGGGGGGGTGGGTGGGCGTTGAATTACCCTACTCAATCAATGACCTCAGATGCATGAGATTTTAAGCAACTATGAACCGTTGATCACTTGCGTGCCTGTACTTAAGAATTTGTGATTAGCGCTCCATGCATTTACGCATTGCGTACCACCCAAGTTAAGCAGACAGTTCCAACTTTAAATACATTCAAAGCAACACTTTACAATTAATTATAATTACACATTACCAAGGAGCAATAAATTCTGAATATTTTTATAACGCTTTGCCAATGACTACCTCTCAATGATATTACCTTCATGAATCAGACTTAGAAATCAATTCATCAGAACCAATATCAAGTTCCTGACAATTTAGCTTCTGGATACATGTCTTGCAGCTGCATCACTGCGCCTAATGAATGCTCTTTCTCATAATGTAAGACTGGTGCCGAGTCTTTCTATTACAAATTAAAGAATAAAACTTCTTGCTTTTGACAAGCAATCATGCATTAGTGCTCAAATATTCATTATTAAAGAAGTTGCAAGTAAGAACTCAGCTTGATTTTAGAAAGTACTCTTTTGTACACATGTTGTTGGTTATTGGAATCCCTACCGTACCTGACCTTGTTGTTACTACACCTTCTGTGAATAGTTTCAAAAATAGATTGGATAATTCTTGGCGTGACAAATATATATCTTACTACTGGGAAGCTGATATGCCTGTGGCATGATATTAAGTATTTAGACTGAATGCATTATAATTAAGTTATGTTGCAATGTTCGTCGAGATGGACTAACAGGCTCATCATCATCATCAGTGATGATGATGGACTCACAGGCTCAAGCCTAGGTCATTTTATCCTCATACGACACAATACAGTCACGTCTCTTATATTGCATTGATATATTTATATGCAACTTATCACTGTTGAAACAATAATACTAATTCATATACGAATCGAATTTGAACAAGAAAAAGCGCAAGAACTAATCTGAACGTTAGAACACAAAGTATCTTAAGACATACTTAAATAAGATTTTGAACAAATTTATCAAATCAACATCATCACCATGTTTGTAACCAATTTCTATTTACACTAATGTTACAATACGTTTGTTAAGTTGTCACCACATTCATCGTCATAATCATCAGAAAGGCCATTTCTGACAATTTACATTTAAATTAATAAATATTTACATTAATCATCATGTCAATTATCATGTCAATTAATTCATTATCATGCAAATTATCGTTTCCAATGAATGTAATGATGAATGTGAACGTTAATTAATATAATAGCAAGCAAAATAATAATAATTTAACCAATCAAGTAACTTTATTGACGTTTTTAATTAATTCATCATAATGTGCAGTCCACGAAGAAGAACAAACTTGCTAAGGTCCACTTTGGCTCTGTCTTCCGTCTTCACTTGAACATAGGAAGAGCCGAATTTCAGTTCTTGTTATTTTCAATTTCTTCCCTTCATGTCTAACATAACACGATTAAGTGACATTTAATTCAACATCATGGACGCAGGCAGAACCAGATACCTCTATGGCTATAAAATGATCATACACGGCAAGTGCCTGCATTCATAGCATCTTACGTCAGTGCCTATAATTACCGAAATAATCCAAAATAACTCAAACCAATACAAAATATTTAAAAAAAAACAGATATAATTAGACTTAACCCAACAGAGCCCAAAATAACAATCACAAAACTCGGAAATAATTCAAAATTAATTTTAAATCATTCGGAATAACTCAAACCAATATAAAATACAAAGAAATAGCCAGAAATAGCCAGACATAATCAGAGATAATTACCCCACAAAGCCTGAAATAACAATAATAAAAAACAGAAATAATTCAAATTAATTTGAAATAATTTGAAAGACATGACAACTCTAAATTATCTGCAATAATTTTTATTGCGGGTTATTTCGGATGATTTCGGATTGTCATTTCTTTCAGATTATTTTGGATTTATTTTACCGTAGTTATTTCTGATTTATTTCTGATTATTTCTGGTTATGTCGGATTATCTTTGATTATTTCTAATTATTTCAGAATTATAGTTAATTAGTTTCTGTTATTTCAGATTATTTCGGTAATTATGGGCACCCTCTTACGCTACGTTATTATCTAGAAGTATGATCATTATTGATCATCGTTGTATATGGTACACGTATTAAGTTTCCTAAATATTTGTTAACCTGGGTTAATCTGGGTTGCTGCGACTTTCAATTGCATTAATTGGGATCTTAAGCAGTGAAATCACACACCCAATAATAATAAATAAATTATTAGACATATAATTAGGTTCTCCTACACTTTAGTACACTAATGGGAAAAAAATCAACAGGGAGGGGTACGTGTTCAAGAAAAATCATCAATTTTTTTCAAATGTTGAAATTTAAGGATGGAAAAATGTTCTCTAAGCTCTACCCTAACCAAAACCCCAACCAAACCCCGACTTATAACCCTAACCCCAACCCTAACCCTACCTAAACCCTAGCAGTTTCCCGTGCAGTGTACTAAAGTGTAGGAGAACCTATAATTATTATCACCAACTAACTTAATATCGCTCACTTTGCAATAAAAGCCAAATAATTTAAACAATCGGTCATGAAACCACGAAGCATTTTTATGAAAATATTATAATAAAAGTAGAACACGTTTCCGGCTTAAAACAAAAAAAAACATTTCTGCGAATTTCATCCAAGTTTACCAATAATCAACTTTAATCTCTCCGTCCACACAACTTAAAAAAGTAAACAAATAAAATGTAAACAAATAACCCAGTACAGTGCTGCCACTCGCCTTTTTATAAAAAAAAAGACTAGGCCAAATACTTAAAAAACTACAAGTTTCGTGAAAAAACATAGATTGTCATGAGAAAGGCAAGGAGTAAGACTGGGCTTTAAAATGTCTATTTTTCCCACAGCAGGCACTAATGCATCTATTTTTAAGTTTTTAAGTTAAATTTATTTATTTGCTTAATTTCTATTCAGTTTGGCTACTTATTTTCGTTATGCGAAATTTAATTTAGAACATTACTTTATATTTATTCGGCAGTTGGCGCAGCTTTTAACATCATTTTACAGTTATTCAAAAGATGGCGCAGTTTTGAATATTATTTTTATATATTATTCGGCAGATGGCGCCGCTGTGAATTTTTTATATTCATTCGGAAAATGGCGTTCGGCATTACTTATATTCATTCGACAGATAGCGCCGGTATGAAATTATTTATACTTATTCGGCAGATGGCGCAGCTGTTAGCATTGCTATACCTTCATTCGGCAGATATGGCGCATGCAGCTTATCATTATACGTTCAACAGATCTGATTGCGTAAAAGTGATCATTATTATAATTTCTACTCATTCGACATAATTACGAAGCAGCTTTGAGCATTACTTTAAATTGATCTTGAAACTTTCGCGCATGGAACTAAAAATAATCTGACGAGAGAGTGGAAGAGCATTAAATCCGCGAACTAAAAAAAAATCGAAGAATGGCGGAAGGGGCAGCGGTGGACCAAAAAAATCCACGAGCGGGATCGAGGTGGGGAAAGCACTGCCTGTAATTTACTTTACTTTAGATCATGACTATGAATTCTTCTCGATTTCTCTGCAGGCCGATACTGCGGCGAGCATTGTCGTGTGCAGTGATTCCAGTTAATTGCAGTAATTTCACCTGGCAGCTTGCCAATAATTACCAAGATTTTAATTAATGCCCGGTGAGTCGTTGACAAGCAATAAATCGCGGAGAATGTGGGGATTTGTTTTCGACGAGAGTAGCGGCGGACCAAAAATTTATCATCGAACAATTTTCGACGAGCAGGGTAGGGGTAGCGCGTACGTAGCGCCGTACCAAACAAATTTCGAGGAGCGGGATTTTCGGCAAGCCAAAAATTCGAGTAGGCCTAACTGATAAAAAAAACTCGCGGTCGGCCAGGCAAAACTTATTTACCGCATAGCTCGTCATATTAACGTCTACCGCAGGCTAGACATAATTTTTGAATTCATCCGTAGGCCTACTAGTATATTTCTGATTACGCGAATAACTGACTTACTCGAGCTTCTTTGTAGCTTAATCAATTTAAAAGTCTCTCGAATCCACGGTGGGGTTGAATTTTTCCATGTAGCTAATTTTTCAGATATTTTGAAATCATGGGCTACTTCTGCCGTGGGTTACTTATGATATTGTTAACCCACGGCAGAAGAATTATGCATTAT
>JAQFYQ010000440.1:0-17241 GCA_034694885.1 Buchholzia appendiculata | reverse complement strand
ACTCTCTCTCTCTCTCTCTCTCTCTCGCTCTCTCTCGCTCTCTCGCTCTCTTTCTAACATTGCCTTTAGACAAGTATCTTAAAACATTGTCGTGCCTTGACAAAATAGATTGTCTTATAAGCTAAGAGAAAAATGTTTTGCTTTGAACTTACCAAAAAAACTTTTCCTTGCCGTGATTTGGAAAATTGACTAAAAATTGGTTAAATTAAATAAGGCATTTTATGACCGTATTACTAAACGTTGAAAGTCATTCCCAAGCGAGGCACGAGTAAAATGTCACGCCTTGTATTATTCTCGTGAAAGTGTCTAAATGTCTTTGCTTTGATGTATGGCTGCATGGCTTTGCTTTGATGTTTATGAAAAATGCCATGCCTTGCATTGTCATCGGAAAATGACTTGTTTTGTGCTCAATATTAAAGTCTCGTCTTATCGTGACCTTGAAAAATACTTCACCTTGCATTGACGCATTTAGGAAATACGAGGATATTTAGGATATTTGAGGCGCCTTTCTTTTTCTTCTTACTACTCTCTAAGGTCAAACCCTGATGCGCCCTGGTTTCCGGTGAAACACCGGGTCAAATGAAATCACGAGGCTTCCATTGAATAACACCAACTAAAAATAACTTCATATTATCAGAGGTTAGGTTAAACGGAATAGAATGAAACCTCTGTGTCTACGGTGTACATGCCTTAATCAAGAAGTGAGATAACTTGGAAAATTTTGAGCTTATCGCTTGCAATCTTGCGCTGCGGTTTAGGATGGTGAAACATATTTTACAGAACAGGAAGATCCAGGACAATGTTGTAGAGCCACGAGTCCTAGGGACTATGAGCGCAAGCTTCAGTGGATTTGAAATTTGTGTACACGTTAGTGGGCCTGGCTCATAGATTTATTTATACAGTAACATTACTAAAGGCCGTTTATTTATTCATGTGCTGGGCACGACCAGCGGTAAGATTGCTGGTGCCAGAAAAGGGCATCAGGCTATAAATAAAAATCGTTGCTCATATATCCTAGGTAACAGTGGGTTGATGATACGGTGAATTACGGCGGATCAATTTTCAAAGTATTCGTCCAACTAACTCCCACGCACGCCCCTGGCTAGGCCCTTAACAGTACTGTCATATAATGTACGCATGTTCATGCATTGTATTGCACTTTATTACATATTGTATTGCATATTTATCATATATGATATAGATCGTTTTGGTATAAATATTCTATGTGTTAAAGTTCTATGATTAAACTACTTCCGTGTGGCAGGAAGCTTTCTGGATGATATAAAATAGCTATAAATTGCGTTTTAACTGTTCACATTTCTTACAAATTAAATATATGCGCCTTGTCGATCATACTGTCTGCTATGCGATTACCTAAAGTAATTTGAGCTTCTTTACGAATAATTTCATTTCTCTAATGAAATCTGAAACGTTAGAGCGCAATGTGTAGCTATTTTATGGTATCCAAAAAGGTTTTTGCAACCCGAAAGAAGTTTAATCATAGAGTCATAAACCATATAGAATATTTATCCAAAACGGTCTATAGGTCTAATTGTGCATTATTTATGTTGAACTCCGGACTCCACCCCTCGCCTAGTCGTACACTCCAGCCATCTTCGAATTTGGTCGAAATTCGCGAAAAGATTTGTCAAATCATGTCAAAATAACAAGCGGCCAAACAAAAAGATCAGAAGACAATTTCCACACCTCTCCTCAGGTCAATACTTACTCCTCCAACTATGCGTAACACCACTGTAGTACATCGTCTGCGACCTCAGCTTCATTGCTGCGTTCAAATATTTTCTCATTCTCTAGACCATTTCAATATATTATCAAATTGTTTTGTACTGTTTGTATTCATTTTGTCCATTTTATCATTTATGATAATTATCATAATTATGATAAAAGACAGCACATAGAGTCTACCACCACACTGGAGTAAAGACAATACATAGAGTCTACCACGACACTAGAGTAAATACAAAACATAGAGTCTACCACCACACTAGAGTAAAGACAATACATAGAGTCTACCACGACACTAGAGTAAAGACAATACATAGAGTCTACCACCACACTGGAGTAAAGACAATACATAGAGTCTACCACCACACTGGAGTAAAGACAATACATAGAGTCTAACACACTATAGAGTAAATACAAAACATAGAGTCTAACACACTATAGAGTGAAGACAATTATACAGGTATCATTCTTCAAAGCCAGTTCTCTGCGCACAGCGTCTGCAGCTGCTCATCAGCCCGTAACAGTGAGAAGGAATAATACGTGATTTCCATGCGCCTTTCCGAGTAGTTCTCTTGAAGTACATGATAGGTGGTGACATATATTTAGCGAGAGCCCCGTGGCCTCTCTTCTCTCTTCTCTCTTTCTTTCTCTCGACCAGCAGCTTAATTATGAGATGTTACAGCGCCGAGTGTTGGAAGCCTAGAGAACAGGTGATTGAAATAGCGGCTGCTGGCTGCGGCGGCTGCTGCAAGAGCGAGAGAGTGGAGGCAGAGGAGGGGAGGGGATGGATCGGAGGGGGAGCGGAAGAGCAGGTAGGTGTAGGAAGAGGAAATCCAACACCGGATCGGACCTGGAAGTCTTTCCATTGGAAGTGGCGCAAGCTCTCGTTTCATCAAAACACTCAAATAATATACAGGCAGTCCAATATACTTGAGCGCTTACAATTTGTACAGTTGTAATTTTGTATGAAACATTATTGTTATTATCTTTAAAAAGCAGAAAAAAATTTGTTATTATCTTTGTCTTTAAAAAGCAGCTTTTTAAGTAGATCTTGTGAGAGAGCAAATGTAGACGTCACCGATTAATCCGTTGTAGCCTAACTTGTAGGCACAACCCTAAGTTCGACATAAAATATGGCATCGTTATTGCAACCGTCATGTCAGTGCATTGCACATACTTCATTTAAAATAATGCAAATGATACTCAAAATATTACTCGACCTTGAAATGAGTGATATTTATAATGGGATCAAGAACATTGGGACATTTTCAATAGGGTTCTCCTCTGTGGCGAAAGATTGCCTTATTGCTTAATGATAGAGGTAATCACATCCTGATTGCCTCTATTGCCATAGTCTTTGACTGCGATGTCACTGCATTGAGGTTTAAATTGTACATTTTGAATTATGACAAATGAGACCGTCCCTGGTCACAGTTTTACGGTGGTGGGTGACAACGTAAAATACTAAGGAAATCACTAAAATTACTCAGATCGATCACCACTGTGACCAATTTTAGTGAATTTCTTGAAATTTACTAAAATTGATTACAGAAAATATTAAGGCCTACTACTTGATTACAGAAAATGATCAAACGATCTATACAAGAGAAACAAAACAGATTTTTTTGGTAATCACATCCTTTTCCGCTGAAACGTTGACGGTTTGTCAAATTGATGGAAATGGGGGATGACGCCCATCTGACCCACTTCTGGAGGTCAGCATTGCTCTCAGCAGTCATCCACGGAGCCATAGAGATCGGCCTGAATCCATAATATCGCGACTCCAGCCAGCCCGAGCCGCCGAGCTCCAGTGGCGCCTGCAGGCGGCAAGCCAGTTGAAGCTGAAAAGTACTGTCGTATATATTTAGACGTCGACCTGCACCACAGGCTCTCGTATAACACTTCAGCTTCAGACGGATATCGCTACATCCCGTGTTCGGTCGACGAGAGTAGAATTCCGTCTCCTTAGTCTTCGGCACTCTTGCGCTAGCATCAGACTCTCAACGTCTTCCTTCTCCTTAGTTTTCCGACTTTCGTTAACTATTCCATAATGGTAAGATTTTCTTTGAAATCTAGATAATGCTGTTGTTTGTTTTGCAATTAGCAACGATCGTTTTGTTCAAGTAATTGTGGTAAAACAAAGAAAATGTCGCGATTTGGACGATATTATTATGATGGCGAAATTTCGAAAACTACATCGCTTTTCAATTAATGGAAATTGGAATACGCAGAACAGGTTAAGAGAGGATACAGCAGCAAGCCACGCTTAGACTTGTTAGAAGTTCTTCTTGTGCGCGGAATGGGTTAATGAACGATCGAGAATTAACATTGATGGACGACATAGTAAGGTCGACAAATAAGGGGACAGTTGGGACACATTATGAGTAAACAGGAAGTAGAAATGAGTAAGATAGAAAGTAAGGACAACAGCAGAACCGCTGAGCAAGATATGGAAAGCAGTAGTACTAGTACATGTTGCAGACGACCTTCTTTGAGAAAATTGATGCATGCCGATGAATTAAATATATAAAAATCGTGGTAGAAAATGAATTAATAGTTGTAAAAGGGAAGATATGACAACAGTTTCAAACTTTGGCATCTTAAGTAAAAAAAATGATTGTCTAAAGTATCCATGGAAATTTGCGTTGTCGAAAGCTTGCGCTAATCGACTTAATTGAAGAAACATTTTATACAACTATTGCGTAAGACGGGAAACTGTTGATATCAACTTGTGATATGAGTACTTTATTCCAGTGCTTGAGTTCGAGCAATTGGAGACGGTTTAAGCCAACTTATTACCTAATCAAACGCACTAGATAGAGGACAATAAAACTGACAGCACCATGCCAATGTGCTAATAACTAACATGTTTTACTAATAACCTACATGTTTTCTTTTGTTTAACCGATGAATGATAACAAAAGCCAATTCCTTTAGTTTAATTAAGCTTTAATCTGATCTTCGACCCAATTTACTTCAACTGATCGTAGTACGATGATCTGATCATATTGGATTTTCTTATATTCAAGCCGACATGTTCCAACATGGATTGGTCTGTTATGCACATGAAATATTAGTACTTTTTATTTAATCATTTATTGATCAACACGCAGCACAAAAAGAAACATAATTATACAGAGGATATACGATGTGATCAAACAATGAAACAGGTGATAATGAAACAAGTAACAGCACACTAAAGTAGACCGTTGTAAATATCAATAATGAAAATCACAGTATATGAAAGTATATTATTTTCATACACGAGTGCTATCATATTCATTTTTATTTGATGTTAAAAAACATTATGATCGTGATTAATTCAATAATCAATAATGTTATATTATTGTTATATATCGGTAAAATTCTTAGTTGACTAATAATCGATTCATCACGTACGCTTAGAAATTAAGTTCGTAAATATGGATATTTATTGTTAACTTCAGTTTGTTTTGTTAAAGATTCCCACATAATATACCACAGAGTAAACCTAAGATGTTCAAGCCAGCAGAGCATGACTGTGATTTGAGCATTAACCTTGAAGCTTTTGACAGTGTAAAATCCGATCAAGTTTGTAACAGTGTAAAATCCGATCAGAATTTAATTCGAGAGATGGATTTTTTAGATTGTATACAGTTCCTTAATCTTCCAAAAATGTCTACATCGGTGCTTTGAGTTTGTTTAAAGCGAGGGCCACCAGGAACAATTCCGGTCTTCTTGAAGTATTTGACATGTGATTCAAATCACGTGGTTGTTTGTTGAACACGTGACTAGCCGATCATGGAGATCATCAAAACATCGTGACTCGTCACACTACCATGTTTCTCTCAGCTTTCAGCCAAAGAAACGTTGCATTAACAGACGGTCGTGGCTGATGACTTAAATATATCTGAGTGCACTCAGTTATTGAACATCGTTTAATAATTGAGTGCACTAGATATATTTAAGAGTATTTAAAATAAGAAGAGTTTCATTTTATGAATTTATTGTTTATAATTTTCACCTTACGTTGCAATTATTATAATCATTGATGTCCAATATACATCAATAATTATTGATGTACATTGGAAAAACATTAATCTATAAATCGGTTAATCTTAGTTTTACAACGTGAACTATTGCTCGGGAAATATAATTTCCAAAAAATTTATGAAATGAATAAAATTATGAAATAACCAAATCAACATTTATCGCAGGCTGTGAATTTTCAACCGTTGTTTTGGAAGCTAACTCTGAGTTCCGGTGACCGGTGTTGACACCGGCAGCTCGTGCTTTCCAAAATGTTTTCAATTAGTGCTCCTTATAAAATAAAATTACTAAGAAAACCTCTTCATTTGTTAAACAAAAATTGCTCATTTGATATACTGCTGTGTCGCGTTTTGTTCGTTGAAAACAGCCGAAGGACGAGAAGAAAGAGAAGAAGGAGAAGAAGGAGAAGAAGGAAAAGTCTGACGATGCTCCCGCAGCTGAAGAAGCAGCCTCCGAGGCGCCCGCCAAGTCATCATCATCCGACGAGCCAAAGAAGAAAATCGGAAATGTGTTCGCTCTTTTCAACCAATCACAAATCGCTGAATTCAAAGAGGTAATTTTTTAAAATTTCAACAGCATGAAACTTGCAGTCTATGCAGTCTTGTATGGTATTTAAGAGAGAAGAATTCAGGTGCCATTGCTTATAATGAAATTATTTACAAGATCTGTTATTCCTCCGGGGCGTTGAATCTTAACAGCACGGGGTTCGAGCCATATCTATATATAACAATAACATTGGTATGCAATTAAACTCTGTAATAACTAACACAGTGTGCTGCTAATATTGTACTGCAATATGAAATTGCATACAAAATAAACATAGGCTATACGGAATAGAATAGATAAGTATAAAGTGATAGATGGTACAACTGTCGCTAGGCGGACACCAGTGTAAAATGCTGGTCGGCGTCAGTGAACGGTGAAGCGATAACGCGGAGCATTTTTTGTCTTTTTATTTTTTTTACGAAGAATTCACTTAACTTAGCCAGCAGCAAGAACCTGTGCTAAATGTCAATCATATAAGCGTATAACGGATCATTCTTACTGCGTAGCGCAGCTGTGCATTGTGTCTCGCACAACCAGTATGATTGTAAAACTGATTACTGGCCAAGGCCTGGTGCAAACTGGGTGAGTTAGGAACAGAAGATTACAATTGAATTTATTGGTAGGTTTCCTGCCAGCTTATTCAACGTTAAAAGGTTCCCCGTAGTCGGTGCCACCTGTGGAATGTATTAATAAATAAAGTAGTCGCTGCCTTTCAAGGTACAGCGTTGCTCTTATTTACCCATGGCAAGGTCAAGGCGTCGCATTGTTGGCTTGGTCTCAAAGCAAGACAAGGCATTTATTCAAGGAAATGGCGACCAGGAACTTTTCTAATACAAAAACAATAAAAATGTTCCATCCAAAGTCCAAGGCACGACATTTTTATAGTCACAATCTTTGACTTAGTCATATTCAGTCATATAACTTTTTCTTGTTTAGAATACATACAGCAAATGTGGTTTTGATCAGTCATTGTTACGAGTACATTCACAATGTCATGACATCGTCTAAATATTTCCATAAGAGTGAGAAATGTAAATACATTTAAAATGGTATGATATAATATTAGATACATTTCAATTATTTGCATTGTTCAACAGTTACTTTGAATAAATACGTTAACTTCTATTTATTAAAGGCATATACCGTGTGTTCGTCAGATAGTTATTACCTAGTTGTTCTCCACGTACACTCTAGAGGTTCAGGAATCAGGACTCACTGGTTTAGAACTACTGGTCCAACAAGCCCATCATATCCAAACACTGCCACTAAATGCGAGTTGAACAGATTCTATCCTTGCAAGTCCATCATTTCTTTTGTAAGTTAATTATTATGAAAATATGACCGTTGACCTTTCATAATAAAAAACTGGATGTAAAAATCAATGTTGGGGGCGGACAGAATGGCAAAAGTACTGGTTGGCGTCAGTGGATGTGGTAGCAACCAAGAGGTTCGAGTGACAGTCAAAATCTTTAGCGATGAACCCACACGACTAAGCCAGCACCGAGATAATGATTCATAAAATAGTACTTTTGTCACTACCTCATTGTTGCTTTGAATTATTTTCATTTAAATTAATATAATTATTATTATTACATTGTACTATTAACAGTGTAACAGTTAATTCGACGGACTATACTACTAATAATGCTCAACTGCAGTGAAAATGCAACAATAACAATGGAATTAGTAGGTGTACACATGCGACACCTGGCGAATCGTTTTGATTGACTTGAGGAATGTTGCCTACCATGACATATTGATCAGCGTTCAGAAAAGCCTTGCAAGCCAATGTCTGAAAAGTGTCCATTATTCTACGTTTAACAAATTGCTTAAGGCTTCAAAATTTTGCATTTATAATTAAGCAGTTGAGGGCTCAGGGCAACGTTTCGCATGACAAATAGCTGTTGAAACCAAAAGTTATTATTAAAAAATGCTGATAATTATAATCTTTGAGTCTCATTCTGCTAACGAATTAATCTTCAAAATCATGTTGTAGGCTACAGTAGCCTATAATTATGTACATAAGTGTAGCACGCATAAGTATCCGCAGTAGTAGACCATAATAACAGTATTGAAAAATGCTAAATCTACAAATTGTATGCCTGAGGTTCCGCTGGGGAGGTCACAATCTTCGCCCAGCTTTATTTCTAATCGAATTTTGTACCTTCCATTTAAACAGGAATTAGCATACATAAACTGTGCCGCCCTCCGCCCGATTAGGATAGGCATCAGGCCTATCCTAATGCATCAGGCCTATCCTAATCTGTTCTATTGCAAAATAAGCAATTTTTAGCTTTATGCGGACACATTTAGCAAAAGTGCAGGACGGCGTCAGTGGATTGAAGTTAACCAAGGTAATTCTGCGTTTAAAAATTCTTTAGCTCGAAGTATCCACACGACAAAGCCAGCACCAATACTAGAGTGGAAATTAGACTGTTGAAGAACGCTCTACAAGCAAATTTGAATAATCATAGCCAATGATGGCTTTGAAATCGCGTTTAGTTATTCCACTGCATTATTTCACACGAAATCGTAAATAGATTTTAATCAGTGGTGGTCGAACGCTATTTTCATGTTGTGGCATCGAGTTCGAATCCCCGCTTATCCACCTCGATACTTACGATTTTGAAGAGGCATTACTTCTTAAACATAATTATGGTATTTTAAGAGTTCAGCATACATACATAGAACTAATTTTGTTATAATTGATAAAGTTTTATATTTATATTTTCTTTGTAGGCTAAGGAGTTAATGCATGTCATGTAATTTAAGCCGTCGCAGTCTTGTAGAAATTGATTTTTTTAAACTCAAGCGTATTACCCTCCCCCTAATTTTCGACGTTCCAATGACAACAAAAATCACTAGACTGTTTGTAACTTATGATTTTGGAAGAATATTTTATGTGGATCCCTCAACTCGAACAACAAATTGTGAAGGGTTTAATCTTGTTCCCTCTTTTTATCGGTAGCATAACAAAGTTATTAGTGTGTGTTGCGTTCTAAAACTTTCATCTTTTGAAATTACGATCTAGACTCATTTTCTTATTTTGATTGTACGTGATTTCTGTTGACAGGCTTTCACCATGATTGACAACGATCGAGATGGCATCATCGGCGAGGAAGACTTGGCTGCCATCTACCAGTCGACAGGCACGTATCTCAATTTATTGATTAGTGGTAGCTCAATTCATTGATCAATGGTAGCAATTATCTCAGTTCATTGATCATTCGTAGCATGTCTTTCAATTCATTGATCATTGGTAGCACGTCTCTTAATTCATTAATCAGTGGTAGCAAGTCTCTTAATTCATTAATCAGTGGTAGCAAGTCTCTTAATTCATTAATCAGTGGTAGCAAGTCTCTCAATCCATTGATCAGTGGTAGCAAGTCTCTTAATTCATTAATCAGTGGTAGCAAGTCTCTTAATTCATTGATCAATGGTAGCAAGTCTCTTAATTCATTGATCAGTGGTAGCAAGTCTCTTAATTCATTGATCAGTGGTAGCACGTCTGCTGAGTTCCAATTAGCCTGCGTTGTAGTGTAAATTGTTGAGTAATTGCATAACGCTTAACATTGTTTAGTGAAAACAGAAAAATAACAATCACCACACACGATAGTTACAGAGCACATTACTTGAATTCGTTCCGCTGTATACAGCTGACTGCCTGGGAAATTTGTTGGCGACTTTTCGATAATGATAATAAATAAACGTTGTACATGAGCACTTGAAAGTAGCACAATGCATGTTTTCAACCAAAATAAATTGTTGTTCCTAGTTGTAGCTATTGGCTGGTCGGTGTGCATGCTGCTTATGGAAGTGGGTCAAGAAATAGATTGAAGCTTGATTTTGACGACAAATATGGGCAAATTTAGTTTTAAACAGTGATATTTGTTAAACTATTAAATTAAATTAAATTAAACCATTCTGTTGATCTTCTAATTTAGTTGTAGAAACACACGCTTTGAGCATTGAATCTATGCTCAAGCACCAGCAGCGTCTGCTGCTCAATTATATTTGTTAGCAATTGAGAAATACAATAGTCGAATGTAATGGTTGATATCAAAAGAGAATATAATTATGTGTCTGCCTGTTAATTGACTGCTAAAACATCTATGCAGTTAAAATAAGCCTTGTTTAATACTTACGCCCAACGGCAGAATAATTCACTGTGCGAAACTGAGGGAGGGAGGGAGGGGCAACTTAGCACTCTGAGCTAATTAAAGTTTGTTGGACGTTCCAAACTGTTTCCCATCGTTACTAGGAGAGAAGCGTTGACAAACACGCTCACGATGCCTAAACGATGCAGAGCAACTGCAAATGGCATGTTGTATTTTATTAAAGCAAAGTTTTACAGCTGGATGCCCTTCCTGACGCCAACAGTCTCGGTGCTCGCCTTGTCGAGCACATGGAGGAACATTGTGGGTCCATTGTAATGCCCAACATCACAGAGGAAATTAATCCTGGTCGTTCTAGACTATAACTGTATTCACAACGTGTGTACAACAGTGAATTCTTACGTGTACAGGTCGTGAGGCTGATCCTAAGGGAATCAAGGAGATGTTAAAAGAAAGTCCAGACAAACTCAACTTCACACACTTTCTCACACTGTTCGGAGAAAAACTTCACGGTTAGTATATTCACCTATTTAAATAGACGTGACGTCATTAATATATTGGAGCGTGGGATTAAAACTGTAGCATAATATAATAAGCATGGCAATTCATAGCTGTACTGATACATCGATAATTTATTGTATTTGAAATAACATTGTCAAATTCTTGTTTGAACGTAAGTGCGAAAAGATGTTTTGACTTTCACGCCATTAGTTATATTGACCGCATGTCGCAAATTATAATGTAAGCAGTTTATGATTTATATTTCTATGTAAACTTAACTACGTCAGGTTCTTTCGAGTTTTTTATTTATTTATTACTCGGTCAAATTCATTAAAAAGTCTTTGTAAGTGCTATGAGCTCATAATGCTCATTGATGCACGTCTGTATAAGCGGCACGTGTTTTATGTAAACATAGCTATATTTGCTGTATAGATTATTGAATGCGTGTGTTGTATATTGCTAGAATATGTTATATGTGCACAGTATGTATTGTGTAAATGTTGTATATTGCTATAATATGTTATATATGTAAATGTTGTATGCATTGCTGGCTATTAGGCACAGACACCGAGTCAGCGCTGCGTGATGCCTTCAAACTATTTGATGAAGAAAACACAGGAAAGCTCCACGAAGAATAGTAAGAAGAACGATATGCTTTATTGTGGCAGTTATGCTAAGTGCGAGTTAAAACTATCTGATGTAGCATTTGCTCTGTAAACAAAGTTGTTTAAACTTAAGTTGTAATTCACTTTAGAATGCGTGACTCATAACTGTCTGATGTAGAAAGGACGACGAGTTAGATTCCGATTAGATTTTTTGTTGTTGTTATAATTCCAATTCAAAAAGCTCCAGTATCACACCGATTTAAAGTGTTAAATTGCTTCAATACACGATTTAATTTACGTATGTAACACGTTCAACGCATTTTCATGTCAATGATGGTGTTAGGCCTGTGCCGATCTTAAATCCAGATCTGAGCGTGCAGTGTTTGTCATAATTAAGACTGCAATGTCAGTCCTGATCCTGACTTAGGTAAAGACTTAGTGAAGCTTGGCAGATGGTTTGGAAGTTAGAACGGTCATCATGTGTTGCTCTGATTAATCTTAAGCTGGGTTTCTCGCGCCAAGAATGGCACAAAACTCGATCCTTCACGCTACGGTAGCACTTTCGGTTACAGTATTTCTAAGACTTTTGTTATATCACACTTCACGAAAGTCACTGATAACAATACAAATAATATTATGATTATCGTTACGAAGTGTAATACGATATGAAATTATTTACTTATTTCAGTATCAAAGATCTTCTGCAAAACGTCGGTGACCAGTATTCAAAGGATGAGGTAAGACGGAAATGCTAACAGTTACTTGAATTGAAGTACAGTATTCGGCGTCTTCTGGATAGAGCGTTCCCGGGCGCGTTACTGTGGACCCGCATGCAGTTAGCCTATTATTGGTAACTTTTGTAGGGTTCGAGGTAGGGTTTATAGGGTTCAAAGTAGGGTTTATAGGGTTCAAAGTATGGCTAGGGGGTTAAGGGTAGGGCAGCAAACTAATTAATTTTGAATATAGCTGTACTATTTCGTGCGATAGCTGCGTGACCTAGTTTGCAACTGCATGCGGGTACACAGGAAGGCGCTCATCTCCCACTGCAGCCCTCAGCCTGACGGATAATGCTAGGTTCACCTAACCAAGGTAGCCAGTGTGCTAAGAAAACACTTCAAATTTATTCCTAGCTTTTTACATCTAGTACGACTTGGCAACTTTGGTGCAGAGCGTGCACCACTGTGCGCAATTTTGCTAGGGATAAAACAGTCTGACCAGGATTCGAATCCCGGACTACTTGCACACGAGTACTTGACTGCCTGAGCTATTGGCCGCTTATATGAATCGCATGCCGTTTTATGATCCTAAACTTATTAAGTTCAAATTGAATCATAGAATTGTATGTATGTATGTATGTAACACTTCCTTTTACATGCGCCGTGCGTGCCAGTGACTTCCGTCACTGACATTCCAAGGCGCAACGAATTACTCCATAGCTAGCTAAATTTTAATTAATAACCGACTTGTTTAGCTTGATGGGCAGATATTAATTAAGCCCTATTAGACATACGACTGGACACGTGACTAAAGGTCCATAGCAGCTGTGTGGATAATAATATTATTATTATTATTGTTTTTTATGTTTTTAATACACTATAAAAATCAGTGTGTGGTTAGTATTTATATCTATAATATAAAAACAGTGATTCTAAATAATATTCGTATTCGTAATGTGTACATATGCATAGAAAGCCCTTATTTCATTCGTAATCATCATTCTTACTTACAGATCAAGCAAGTATGGAAGGAAGCACCAATTGAGGGCGGCCAGCTAGATTACCTAAAATTCGTCTTGCTCATCAAGCGCGGTAACCAGGAGGAATAATCAACCAATCAGAGATCGAGCTTGCGATCACGTGACGTTATCCAATTGACTCTCTATATTAGCTCAATTCTTGTAATCCTGTTTGCTCAATTGATTTGATGGATGATTGAGCCGAATAGCTCAGTTGTGCTCCATCAATGCAACCGAGCAAATAGCTGTAATGTGAGAGTTGTACCTTGTATACTGAGAGTGTGATGAATTTAAACAGTTTACATCATTTGATAACTGTTCGTCCGGGGTGGGGGAATGCCGTGTGTTGTTAAATAAAGGTGTCATCTGTTTTATACTCAAATCAAATCTACAAAATATTTGTATTGAATGCTTTACCTGTACCACAACTGATCATAGAAGTCCTCGTATTTGTTGGAAAGAAAAGATTGCAAAAATGTTCGGTATAATTGACGAGGACTGGTGCTACTGTTTGAGGGTAATAAATGAAGTTCTGTTCCTATTTTGATACGTTATATGTTCAATATGTTTTCTACAACAGTTAGGATGTTAGAGTGCAAAACATCTTCGACATTTTACTTTAGGAAACCACGGAAACTTCATCTTCATTTCACATATAAGTGGAATTTACGGATATCATAATTGAAATCAAAAGCTCTTTAATCAAAAAAGTAAAGTGATCAAAAGTAATTGATAAAAACAACTGACAACTGTAAGAATATAAATCTATCACAAAGTACTAAAGCATGATCAATACAAGCCAGATGAGTATACAGTATGTCAGTAGAGCTGTACGTACAGAGACGCGAGATAAAGAAAAACAAGACACTACCTAGTTCAGTGAACTGCCTAGTGAATGGAACATTTTTCATTAACACATTTTTAATTCGCCAAAAACTAGTCAGTTCACAACAACACATAACCAGAAGATAGACAAAATATATCACAAAGTTATAAGGTACGAATAGCAAATAGGGCACCGTTAATAAATAGGGCACGGCACAAATAGAATAACGTTATGTCACATGCGATTTGTCAGATTAATCAGCCGAGACACTGTGAAAGAAGTTACATTAATTTTCATTCTAATTAGGCTCAATGTAATCTTATATGCAGTTTTACACTTTCATGATATTCTGACTACATCGACCACGTTTCTCCAATTCGTCCCACGGCCTTGGATCAGAAAAAAATAGAGGATTATTTGGTTCTAGGACAATTAATACGGCGACACATCATCCCAGGCACTTCACCCCCAAGACACATAAACCCGGAGACAGTTGATCCCGTCGACACTTAGTACTTCTAACACTCAGTCAATTGTGATGAGCCTCTCGGCAACCAGACTGACCGTTTATTTATTAATTTTCTTCCAACAAGTTCTGTTTATTTTTTTCTGACATTTTACTTAAGGAAACCCCGGAAACTTCATCTTCATTTCATATCTTTTAGTTGTGATAAGGTCGTCAGTCATGGAATTCCACTGAAATTACACATCGCCAAACTGTCGTTCCATAACATTATCACGATGCTTCCAATATTCATAGTTTAGGTACGTAGGCCTACTGATGCTTTGCCCTTGCTTGTGCAACCAAATGTTGCCTCCATGATCAAGGTAATGACTGTGGTAGACTGGTAGTGTTGTGTTGTCTAACGTAGTGTGTGTTTGTGTTGTATAATAATCAGTAGTTACAAGCAGTTAAATGCTTGTCACGAGCCCGGTCAAGTGCACACTGCTTCCTGGTGATTAAATTCTGATTATTTAATTAGCTGACCAGGTCTTCTGTACAACTAGATAAATAGTAGCATAGCTCTCGTGCAAGCAGTCATCCGTTACTCTGCTTGCAGGACAGAATGATTACAACGGATTAAATGGTCGGTAAGAAAGGTCCCAGTATTAACTTATTAAGTGTCCCATGTATTAATTACCTATCGTCGGGATTAACGGTCTAAAGGATTAAGTGTTGCTCTAATAAATGATCGGGATCAACTGTCGCAGTGTCATGTGTCTCGGGACCAAGTGTCGCGATACAGATTATGCACTATAGGCTGCGATCTTGTTCTGTATTCACTTATTATAAATACTTCTCACACGATTCATTGATGCCGATCAGAAACATTTCAAAGTCCAAATGTAGTCGAGCGTTGCGAATTAATTTCCTAATTATAGTTAACTTCAGACATGCGCAAACACGTCTTGTAAATCAGGTCATCACAGTGGCGGCGACACTTTGCCTTTATTGCGGTGTAATAAAATCTGCGTCTACCTATAGTATCCACAGAGGCGTTCACGTTTACATCTATACAGAGTTCTACACAAGCCACTAACAAGTATTCTATAGGAGTCGACTTATTCATGTGTCCTATACACAAGATGACTAGTAGACATATCATATATCTTACCAGCAAACATCTCTAATGGATAATAAATAGTAATTATGGTAAGTAGGACCATCCCAACATATTAGCCGGGGGCACAGGAGTGTCACCAGTGTCAACCTCTCTAACCGGTGTGAACCAATCCCAGCATTAAAGTTGAGAGTAGGCTTGACAAGAATTTATTACATCAACTTCTTTACATCACGATTACATCCGCAATCAGCAACGTTACGTTGTATGAATCGATGTGAAATTCCTTGAATAATTCAGGCGTATAATACTCGGAACACAGTGTACATGGTTTTGCCACATCTTTGCACGATCACAGCAGGCTTGAGTGAACTTATAATACATGTTATCAAGCACCACTAGTCAGCACACAATATAATGAACACCACACAATATAATGAACATATTTCAAAATGTCTGTGAAAGAAGCTCAATGACTCGCCGAGGTAGATATAATAATAGCAAATTACAAATAATACTCGGTAACAAATGTGAATGAGAAATACATACATTGCACTTTGACTCACGGTAAACTTACGGCATAGTCCGTGGACACACAATCTTTTGCAGGTGTCCGAACCAGCAAAAGTTACAAGCACGGAAGGTGGCATGTAGGCGACGACTGCATTGTACGTGGGCGCAGCAGACGCGAAACTTTTCTCATCGTTGTGAACTGGCACCCACAATGTTATAATTATATGTCCTATAGAAGGACCCCAACGGTTTGAACTGGGGTGCGAGGCCCCGATGGTTTGACCCGGGGTGTGGGGGCCCGATGGTATTGATTATTGGGTTACGGGCCTCTCGCTGCCTGCTCACCAATAACATCAACTACTTACAGGATCATACACAAATCAGGTATAACGTCTAAACACGTTAGTGACCCTACTACATATCACAGACCTTCTCCTGACTAACATGACTATGAGAGTCACACACGTTGCAACAATGCCTAGCCGCAGCAAGCGATGCACGGTCACTTTGCGTCTCTGCTGATAGATCATCCAGATGATCCTACCATCCCAACTGTGCCACGTCGCCCCCTTCACGTGACTGAACAGCTGACCGTTGTACAACTTCTGCTCAAGGATTTGAATCCTGGACCGCCCCGTGTACGCCTGGACGGATGACTCATAGGAATGATGACGTAATGAAAGGAACCACGGCCCAGTGCTGAGCATGACGGTGACGTAGGGCAGACCGTACCAATGGTTGTACGAACAGAGCCCGGCGATGACGTAGGCAAGGAACGGGTGGTTCGGTTTGACCATGATGAAATCAGCTACGACGCCAGTCGGTTCGGCCGATGCCATGATGACGTCATAGTCTTGAGTTAGAGAGTGAAACTGAGGCTGCTGAAATATTGAAACACACGAGTTATAAGTGAGTCTAAATGAATCACTGATAAGTCATTAGGGGTCATTCAAATATGACGTCACGCAGGGATGGGAGGGTGATTATAAGTGAGACAATTCGTGACAAGGGGGAAGGGGTTAGTCTGACGTAACGTCAGGCATTAAGTTTTTTCAGAGATTTT
>JAQFYQ010000439.1:0-17241 GCA_034694885.1 Buchholzia appendiculata | reverse complement strand
TGCCCAGGTTGCTACCGAACAAAATCAGTCGTTGCAGGGAGGCGAACCGTCTATCTTTTCGCTGCGAGGCGTGAGCGCTAACGACTGACCTATTCAGTCACTCTAGATTAGTAGATGTGACCAATTTGCAAAATGATGAGGGGTTTGTATGACAAGAGTCATACAAACGCATGTCATCATCATTAGTGCTCTGCCGGAAGGCAGGTCCCTGGTATTCATTTTCTCCACAACTCACGGTCCTCCGCTTTCCTTTTCATTTGCACATATGATTCCTCCTTGCCCCTCCATCAGTTCATGAATCATACTCTGTCTCGTTTCTCCTGGTCCTCTCCTTCTCCCAATCAACTTATCATTCTCTGCCTTTCGCAAGGCCCATGTCTCACAGCCATACAAGGCTACTGGCCAAATTAAGCATTTAACCAACCTCTTTTTTAGTCCTGTACTGAACCTCTTAATTCATAAGTTCTTACCTTTTATTAAAAGCATCCTTTGCCATTCCTATTCTTTCTTTGACTGCTGCCATACGTGCAAAATCTTGAGTCATCACCGACCCTAAATACTTGAACTGGTCTACCTGTTCAACTTGTATGTGGTCATACGCTGTGAGTATACGCTCTATGTAAAGCTCTATATATACTGTGCTTATTAATAATTTGCTGTGGGTATACTCCGTTTGCCCCATATACCCTACGACTACACCACTGTATGTAGGTCAATCTCATGTAGTCAATATCCTATGTATGCAGGTATTTATGATGGACAAGTGGTCTGATGGTCCGGGCTACTATGTCCGTCCGAGACAGGTCATGCCTCTGGCCAGCATCGAGCTGTGCTCTCAGGAGCCGACCGCAACCAACCCACCTGTCGCGTCACCTCCACGTGTTGCACGCAGCAGCATCCTTCTCCCTCCGAATGAGGATGAAACTGTGGTGCGTTTGTGGAGTAGGGAGGATCAGCTGCTGATGTCTTCTGGAAACAGTGATGCGCCAAGGATTGAGTACATGGGTCCCACAGAACTTTCAGTAAGTGCGATTCCAACTCCTTGTCTGGACCATTCAGTGTTTAATTACAGATCTGATTCATTAATTGCTATTACATGAATAAGTCTTCGTAAATATGCAGCCGATTGAGGTGGATATTTGTTGGAATATGATAATTTCTAATAATTGAATCAGCTTAATCAAATCAGCTGCATCGAATCGGCTTAATCAAATCAGCTTCATCGAATCAGCTTAATCCAATCAGCTTCATCGAATCAGCTTCATCGAATCAGCTTCATCGAATCAGCTTAATCCAATCAGCTTAATCCAATCAGCTTCATCGAATCAGCTTAATCCAATCAGCTTCATCGAATCAGCTTAATCGAATCCGCTTCATCGAATCAGTTTCATCGAATCAGCTTCATCGAATCAGCTTCATTGTATCAGTTTCATCGAATCAGTTTCATCGAATCAGCTTCATCGAATCAGCTTCATCGAATCAGCTTCATCGTATCAGTTTCATCAAATCAGTATAGTCTCGTATTCGCTTTCACAGGAAGCCTGAGTACTGGTAAAGGCTTTAGCTAGTGTCTCTGGGAGCACATTATGACTGAATTGTTATGACCCCATGTCTTTGTTGACAGAATAATTTACATAAATTGTAAAGCCCATACCGCTGGTCAGTTCTGAAGTAATGTAGATGTAAGGATGCAGTCACATCGGATCTCTATTGTAGCAACTTCCACAGCCAGTTATGTCTACCCATTGTAATTTGTTGATAGACAAAGGAATTTGAATTATTTATCCTGGATAGTGATGATGATGATGATGATGATGCTGAGAGAGTCTGGGAGAGGTTAAATTTTACATTTGAGTAAATATGTAAATGTATAATAAATAGTAGGCCCAACACCCAAAGTCATGTGTACAGTTTTCTCAAAAATCATCACATGAAACTCTGACTTTGCAACAAAGTTTTGCCAAATTTTCCTACAAGGGAGGGGGCTATATTTTAGTTTTCTCTGTTTATATTTTTTTAAACAAATTCTTTCCAGTTCCAGTTCACCTTCTTTATTTGACGCCGTCATCTTATTTTGTAATATTGATTGATTTTAATTCTTAACCAGAGATATTCTGTGCTTTCATTTGATGCCTATGAATTTTCTGTTTTTATTTGTAGGAGTCAATTTGGTCAAGGGTCACCGCCGTACCCTCTGCAACTACCAGCAGCACGTCTAGGGTAACCTGGTCAAATGTCACCGGGTCAGATGTCACCGAATCAGGGGTCACAGAAAACACTGCAGCTAGGGTCACCGGGCATGATGCTGCCAGAGCCATTGGCGAAACTCGTCGTTCACCGGGCTCCACCAGTGGACCAGCGACTGCTGACATCACTGCAATGGGGATGAACGCCACGGGTGAAACGAGTCATTCACCGCTTGCATCGAACAGGCCTGGAACAGCCGCCATAGACCTGTCTCAAGGCACAAGCATGCATGCAGGGAACGAGCTTCGCACTGTCGATGATCCTTGTTTGATTAGTTCAGATAGTTCACAACCGTCTTTTTTGGAGGGACGAATCCTGTATTTAACTCAATTCCGTCTACATGTTAATCTGTGTATAAACCATGTGAACGTCTTGTGTCAGACAATGCAGGGTGCGCTTGGGAAAGTGAAGGCATCGAAAGCACACGAAGCTCTCGTACATACGACAGAGGAATTTGTTATCCGTTTGAACATGGCCTTCTCCAGACACTTACATGCAGCCTGGTGTGCTTTTTCCAACTATGTTGAAAAAGCTAAAACTGGCTGCGATGTGGCTGTACCATCTGTTGTGTTGATGAAGCTGTACGAAAACCTATTCCATGCCTGCTTGCCTGCCACTGTCGTGATGCTCAATAGCTACGCGTGCAGTAAAGCAACTCATCCGGCTCGATCTGAACTCGATCATCACGTGTATGTTCTCGAGCAGTTTCAGGCCAATAGCGACAAGTTGAGCAGAAATCTGCTTTATCTGTGCAAACATCTGAACGCCTTTCTCGTTACCTTCAATCGACCGCGCTCCGAGTTCATTCGATTAGGCTTGCCCTCGAAGTATGGCAATCCAAAATCGTTGGAACTCGTAATATTGGAGACGAAACGTTCAGATTATCACCACGAGATCAGATCAGTGCCACAACCGATGCGAGAACAAAATCCTACACGTTCGGGGGTGCAGGTGCAGTCTGGAGGCGATTCAGACTCTGTGCATGACTTGCGCGCATGTGTCGGTCAATCGGCTGCACAGAGCAACTCGATAGGTGGACTACAAGCAGCGCAAGGTGCAAGTTCATCTTTAGAGCAGCAGCGAGAACTGACAGCTGACCAGCAGCTCTCCCTTCAGCTGCTGTTCAGACGCTCTGAGCAGTTACAGGATCAAAGTGCGGTGATCAGTTCCGGGGCACAGAGACCTGGTGCCGAGTCGGAGGGTCAAGTTCAGTCGGGGTATGGTCATCCATCTGTGAGCAGGCAACATCGTGGGCGGGTTGGGCAACAGCTTGGTCATCAGGGCGGTCAACAGGGCGGTCAACCGAGTCGTCAACATGATGCTGATCAACAGCAATTTGATCATCAGCCTATCACGGGTCAATTGCCTCAGATGCGGCAGCAGCTGCCACAGCCAGCGATTCAACGACGAAGTGGAACAAGCCAGGGTTCAATCAGAACCCTGCTCTCTGACCAGCAACGGTTCTGTGGTCCACAGACGCAAACATATGATCAAGCGACTCGTAAACAATTCATTCGCGAGCGTCAGCAAGAACTGTTTAGTCGACTTCAAATGCAAGGACAGCAGCAATGGCAGCAGCAGCAACAGTCTTTCATATTGGAGCAACAACGGCAGCAGCAACTGCAGCAGCAGGCTGTCATATTGAAGCAGCAACGGCAGCAGCAGCAGGCTGTCATATTGGAGCAGCAACGGCAGCAGCAGCAGGCTGAGCAGCAGCAGCAGCAACTGCAGGGTAGCGCGATGGGTTCACAACAGCTGCAACAGATGAATCTGATTGGTCAGCAGGAGCAGCCAATCAGTGTGAGGCCGCCTGTCGTGGTTACGTCAGCGAACTCCCATGATCTTCTTCATGATCCTCTTGGTATACTGGAGGGGATAACAAATGGTATGGATGTGGAACAAGCTGTATCACATAGTGAGCCGAAGGTCCGGAAGTCAAAAGTGAGATCAAAGCCAGGGCAGCATGGCATTAATCAGCATGTTGCCAGTCGAGAAACTCAAGTAAGATATCCACAGCCGCAATCCTATTCTGATTCAGCAATATTTCAAGGACAGTACAGCTATATGCCGCCTGAAATGCAGCACTGTGCAAGGTATCCAGGAGTAGCCTACAGTAGCTATTTCACACCTGGTCTGCCTATGACGTGGCCTAGACAACGTTTTCAAACCACAGTTCCTGCTCTGCAGCAACAGCAGCAATCTCAGGTTGTAAACTCCGGAACATTTCTACCTCCAGGATCGCACAATTTCACAACTGCGCGATCCTATCCCATAGATCCGATGACTAGTGTTCCACGGTTCCCAGGTCCGTCCTCGTATGGGTGGCAACAGGCGGTAGCGTCGGACCAATATGGACCTCAATCTCATTCGCAGTCAGCGAGAGCCAGCGCTTCTTGCTCACGTGACTCGTCTGCTGCTGGACTTCCGCGAGAACAAAATACTCAAAGCCACGATAACTTTAACAGCATTGAGCCAAGATCAAGTGTAGAAGTGTTGCTGGGAAATGCGAGACGAGACATCGGGCAACCTTTATCTGGTGACGCTACAAGCCAAGTCTCGCCCGAAGTTCGGTACTTGTATCAACAGCAGCAGCAGCGGTATGCTGAAATGCTGCGTCTAGAAAGGGAACTGTCTCTCTCCAACAGACCCGCCGAGCATTCGCAGACAGAGTTTAGTGACAAGATTGCCAATCTAGAAGCCACGTTCCAAGAACTCCGTCAAAGATTTGAAATGTTTGAAAGAAGTCTGAATACGTCGGAAAGTGCCGCGGAAGGCGAACGAAACAATTCGCAGTCGCGACGTCGATCTGGCGTCATCGATCCGTCAGTGCAGGATGAAAGCGTGCGTTCGCTACAGAACCGAAACGCTACATCAACAGCCACACTGGGATCATTGGCTGGACTAGCGTCAGGTCATTGTCCTCAGGATCTGCAGATCGATACATTTGAAAATGACTCCCAAGCGAATTCGACCTCGAGTGACGGCGTCTCCGTACAGGCTTCGTGGCAGTACTCTCCGGCTTCCCTCACTGGTGGTACATCGCCAAGTCCTGTTGTACTTCCAACTCCAAACACGCGATCCATGCCACAACTGCACGGACCGTTTCTTCCGTCTTCAGCACGTGGTACAGAATCTTGTGTCGATGCATCGATTGAGGTGTCTCTGGATCCTCAAAGATCCCGCGTCATGTCTGGTGATGTCTCGCAGTCACGTGGTCAGAACGTACCAGACGGCTTGGTTGCGTCTCAGTCTGGGACAGAAGCTGCCTCGAGGCCTAGACCGAGTCCAGTTGCAATTACTGATGATACTCAACACAATGCAACTTTACCTGTTTCTGAAAATATCAGTGAATTGAATGATGCCATGTCGAGTAATCAGAATGTAAATCAGCTGTTGATGGCGCAAGATCAGTCGAATTCCTTGACGCAACCTACTTCATCCCGACCTCGAGATGCTCACTGTGAACTGTTGTACGAAATGTTGTCTTATAACAATAATAATTCATCTGAGAGCAATGTGCTGCCGTCCGAAGGTACCATAACTGCTGACGTGCAATGTCCCACAGCATACCGTAAAGTGGGTACGGTGCTGAGTATGGAACAGGATTCATCCTTCTATTCCTATGAGCACATCATGGAGGTGTGTTCAGCCACAAGTGGCGACTGTAAGCCTCTGGTTAATAGCTGTGCAATCGAGCCGAGTGCGGAAAGTGTTCACGTCGAAGGCGAAATGCCCAATATGGCTGATGCTACTGTCGGTCTCAATATTAAACATGAGCGAAATGCTCTCAGCGATGATTTGGGGATGGATGACGCGCCCGCTTCGGAGTCAAGTTTCCTGAATGCAGTGCCAGGTCCGTGTGTCCTCCTCAGCATTGATACAGAGGACTCTAAAGATTACAAACCCGTGCTGGCTTCAAAGTGGATGGCTCTACTTCAGCAGCAGCAGCAGGAGTCTCTGAATTATGACTTCTCGATTGAGGACGTAGTTCAAGGTCACAGTGCGTCACGGCAGGAAATACCGGAGATTCTTTCCAGTGCTGATCAAGTTCTTACTGATCAGAATTTATTTATTAGTTCTAGACCAGCAGTAGATCTCGATCGCAAGGGCAGTATGGAGGTTATCCGTAATGTGGCTGTTCAAGAGAACGATTCGCATGATTTCCATCTGACTGAGAATCCATCCGTCGACAGTTTACTGCAGGAAATCATTGCACCTGGTGATAGTAACAACCGCTTTCACTTGTATAATTCATTTGATGATGTCTTGGCAAATCGTGATGCAGAAGAGGAGGAGGAGGGTCAGTTTATTATACAAGATGTCCACAGCATCGATGTCGGCATCTTTGCTTCTCTGCCTCAGGCTTGCGAACAACGTGATCAGGATAGAGATGACCAGGCTGCGCTTTGCGAACGGAATCTACCTCTCGGTCAGCACTGTGCAGCAGCTGCAACCAGCAGCTGTACTGAACCTACTGCTGCTGCAGGACTAGACAAGACTCCCGATGACATACCACTGCCTGTTACAGTGCTCTCTGCTCAGGAACTATCTGGATTGAGCTTGAAGCCTGAGAGTACATCCTGTGATGTAGTGAATCGTCCTGTAGATAACCTGAATGAGTTCAGCTTTGAGATAACAACCATAAGTGACGACGAAGATGAAGATGCCGGTGATCACGATGACGTCATTGACATTGATTCGGACGATTCGGACTGCGTTAACGCTGAGGAGGACTTCTACTATAAAGAAGAATGTCCGAGTCCCGAACCAAACTTGCCGTCTGAATTCCGCTTTGTAGATGAAGATGTCAGAAGGCCAGCAAATGACGACTTGGGAAGCTTGACGAGTGAAGGTCGTCCGCACTGTGTGGCTCGAAACGATACAAGCAAGGAAGGTGATTCTGAGGAATGTGTGGAAGGTCAACGAGTCTTGCCAGCGTCCTCTTGTCCGCTGACGAATGCTGAAGTAAGCTCAGTCGGTGAGACTTGTGCTGAAACCCTGGTTCAAGTCACGAGCAAGAGTTCAGAGGTGACGGATTGGAGCAAAAGGTTAATTGTATCTGACGGATGTGATTTGTCGGATGCAAATTGTCAACAACGTTTGCCAGAGACGTTGTCAGAAGTTCGAAGACCGTCATCAAGTAGTCTTGTTGAAAGCCGTTCAAAGCGAAGACCCTCAGAAAGACTCGAAGAAGCTGATGACATCGAGGGACCAACAACGAAAAGAAGACGAAAATCAAAGAAACTAGGAGCTGTACGATTTTTGGATGATGATGACGAAGAAGTACCAAACGGCGTTGGTGCAGCTCATCCTGTTACAGTTACCTCAGTTGTTACTGAACTGTTGTATAGCAGAGTTGCAAGTAAAACCAATGTTCCCGTAAATACCATACCGAAAGAAAGTAATATCAAGTCTGTGAAGTTTTCGGAAAAGAACAAAAAATCGACGGCGCTCGTAGTAAGTTGTGAATCAAAGAAAAGACCAGATTCTTGTCGTCAGAGAAGCCAGCGTGACGGTGAGAAAACCCCCAGTCATTGTGCTCGTGCAGAAAGTGCATCGGCAGCTAGAAATCAAGATAAACTTTGCTCTAAAGCTAAACCTTCAAAACGATTTCATAGTCGAGATGGTTGGAAAGCTAAAGCTGTGGAAAGCAAACCTCACAAAGGTTGCAGCATCCCTAAATTACGAATATCGCGAAAGAATCCTGGGAATGATGCTAGACAATCAGATGGCAGCTCGAGCTTCTCGAACTCCACGAAGAAGTCCAGCAGCAGAGCTACCGAGAAGAACATTGAGAAGAGCGAATCAGCCATGTCTCCACATCCACAGGTTTCTTCACCCACAACTGGGTTCCCATTTCGTCCGCTCGAGAAAGAGTATAGAATTCCGAAAGCAAGTCTTGGGACGGGATACAGAATTCCGAGATTGAATAGAACGAGCGAAAGTTCGTCAAGCTCGGCCAAAGACAATATCGATAGTGTTTCACCTCTGCATGGTTTGCCATGGTTTACCTCTCATGGCTGATTCATAGGCCTGTGTATTGTTGAATCATTGTCATTGGATGATGTTTTACCGTCCTGATACACTATGCAGAACTGTTTGGTTGCTTCCAATTTCTCCTTTTGATATTGATTTCATTGGTTTTCTATAAATGACAGATCAAGTGTAGATAAATTTTGGTTGCAGAATTGTATACATTTTTGATTGAGAATGGGATTTAATACATTTTCGATAGAGAATGGGATTTGAGGTGTGATTTCTAAATGTTCTCAGTATATCGGTAAAGTTGTTGCTCCGTGATGCAAAAATTACAAAGTACTCATAGCTTTAAATTAGTTATTGTGAATTACTATAATCAATATTTGTCGTGCCATACCAATAATTGTTGTCTATTTGTGACTCTCGAGATCTGGCGAATGGATTGCTGAATTTTGGCTTTATACAATAATAATGTAGCAAAAAAGATCCACAACTGGTAAAGTGATGATTGACCGCGGTACCTTTATGATATGTAAAATTGCTATATTATTTAATAATAAGTACAATACAAGATATATAATTAAAGGTGTGTGCTTGCTTAGAATTAAATTACCCTAATTATGACTTCACAGAAATGACAATATTATGCAGCAGCACAGGCGGCGCCAGACATTTTCGTTTGGGGGGGGGCTGAACTTTCTGACGATCGGGGGAGGGAAGGGGTGACGGCGCACCAACATTTTCTTACGAGCGGCTGGGGGGGGGGTGGCGGCGCACCAAAAATTTCTGACGAGCGAGGGGGTGGCGGCGCACCAAAAAATTTGGGGGACTTGAACACTTTTTGGAGAGGAATACACAGTACAAAATTGCTTTGTAAACATTGGGGGGGGGGGCTTACCCCTGACACGCGCCGCCTATGTGCAGCAGTATGTTTAGTTTGTTCAATTTTGCGGAGTTTTGATTTAATGCCATGTTAAGTTACAGGTACCGGTTACAGTTACAGATAATCAATTACAAATACATCTATTAAAGAAATTTGCTCAGGTTTGGGTTATGTCTAAGATCTCATTATTGGTGTGATTGTGATATACAGTTCAGACGAGGTATTGATTGAAAATATATATTTGTGTACATTGGTGCTGATCTCTAGCAGGCCCGTAGCTAGGATTTCATTTCGTAGGGGTCTTTTATTTTCAAATGTATAACGGCCCTTTTTCAAAGGTTTTAATTTCGGAGGAGTGGGGGAAGGAATGGCTTGGAACAAATTTAGCGACTTTTAAAAGAAAACGTTCCAAAACAAAACACTCAAATTTTGTATGAAAAATTGTCGCTTCGATGAGGGTTTGGACCAGTAAACGTTGGGGGTGGGCCCCTAAAATACCCTGATCTCTGATATGTGTGGACAGTACAAATTTAACCGAGTGAAAGTCGGTCTAGATTTATCAATATGATAAAAGTGTCCATGGAGTGACTCGGATATTAGGGGGGCACTTTTCATCTTTACCTTTGCAATTCTGATTGTGTATTGAAATCTATCTGTCTGATCGAACTTAAGTCTTTATGCTCAAATTCTGTTTCATCAGTATTAGTTGAGAAGTGCTTCGAGTCGTATTATTGAGCCGTATTAATTTTCAGTGTGTAGTTGCATAGTTTGATAGTTCATTAAACTGATGTTATAGTTTTATATCGTGTATAGAGAAAAAGTTATACTCGATTGGTTTTGTCACAATCTTGTCATTATATCAAATTTTGATATACCAGCTGCATTTCTTGCATTTTTACTTGTTTTTTTATCCCTTGAAATAGAAAATGTGTTGCAAACAAGTTCTTTTTAATTTACTGTTTAGTTTTTCTTGTTAGTTCAGTTATGACTTATATTTCACTGAAATTACTGCTCTGCATGCAGTAGACAAATCCAAATAATTAACAAATTAATTTAACAAATTAATGAACAAATTAATAATAAGTTATGCATTTTTATTTTCCATATGCTCACGCGTGTTTCTGTTAGGTATTACGGCGCTCTTTTGGTATTAAGCTTTTTGTGAATGTAATCACTTAAATGTTTACCCGTGTACCGTGTGGGGCGTTCGTGCAGCGCGCAGATAATATGCAACATCTTGTGCAATGATTGTATACATTGTATACATAAAATCTTGTGCGATTGCATGCATTGCATTGTGTATGCATTGTGTTACTGCAAGACTTTTGCGAATTATGTACAGTTTTGTACAGGTTTTTTACGTTTTTTTATTCTTTGTATAGTCACGGTAACTGCTGGCGGTTTAGGATGGAAAACGCACGATGACGGTTTAGGATTGATTATACTGGTTTGGAGAGAAGTTCTTTTAACACTGCTAACTTTCGATTAATCCACGTTTGACATTGTACAAGTTGCTGCTTTATTTTGACGAGTTGACAGGTTTGTGCTTACGGGTCGATGGTATAACTGTTTTGTAAAGCAGATAATTCTTGATGTAAGAATTAAGGTAACGTAAGAACAGCTTAATGTAAACATTGACTTCTTTGATTTGACAGAAATTGCTCCTTTAGATTTCACCAGACCCATTGCGATTTCCTTGATTCGCTGGTGGTTATTGCTGTTTTAGTGTAAATATTATGTTCGTTTGATAAGTATTATTTTCAGTATTTTTGCCTTATTGTTGGTGGCTTAATGTAGTGAGTCGCTGCGTGCGTCGTTAGTATGTTAATTATGTTAATTATGTCATCCAATTCGACATTGTTTGTATTTTTCTATTATGTCATCTTTGCTTGTAAATACGCGTTCTGCCATAATTTTTGAATAATTTTGTAATTTTGATCTTTTGAATTTTGATGTATATTATATCTTGCTTTTGTATCATTTTGATGACTGATTAATCATTATTGTCACTGTCCATTACTAAATAGCATTGGTCGTTACAATTTTAGTTGCTTTTGCACAAATTGTACTTTTGGGCTAAAGAGTCAATATTTTTCGATGGGGTTTCAGTGTGATGTAATAGTTCTATAAATGAAGGTCATTATTTAAATCTGAAAGTAATTCTGTTAAACTGCTGAACCTAATAATCATTCAACTAAAACGAATGTAATTAAATTAAAACGAATTTCATTCAATTAAAACGAATTTCCTTCAGGTTACTTATTTATAGTAGCGTGTATTTCTGTCTGTTACTGAATTAAAAAGTGAATTTTTTTGTAGATCTCGACATGATTGATTTAAATACTATTATATTTAATATGTTCTGACGTACCTCCGTGTAACCCCCAATCAATCAGGCAATCATTCAGGTAAGGGGCCGTTCAAATATGACGTCACGCATTTTTCAGCAGTTTTGACATCCCCCCTCCCCCTTATCACAATCTGTCACACCTCGCGAGACCCCCTAAATAATGACGTCACAAATCCCAAACCCCTCTTGGTGAAAACTTTCTGACGAGCGGGGGGCGGTGGCGGCGATAAAAAAATCCGATATGTCAAATCAAATATGTCTGAATATTTTTTCATGCGTAACGTCACGTCAGACAAACCCCCTCCCCCTTGTCACAAATTGTCACACTTCAACGACCTCCCCCCTTGGTTGACGTTATATTTGAATGACCCCTAACTATAAATTGAATGCAATTATGTCTACTTCAACATTGAATAGAGAATTTTAGAGAAATAGATTAGACAGGGGATAACTTGCACAAGAATTCTGAATTGACTTTGTAACGAATTACTTGAATGTTTGAATCTCAACTTATTATTGTTCACTTCGGTGCTTCTATTATAAAATAAGCAATAAGTGTAATGCACTTGTTCAATGTTCATTATTCATAATACAAGTCCGTGCAATAAATTAAATAGCGATATATTTTATTTTGATAACATTTAAACTATGTGACATGTGCTATGATTACAATGTCATCTTAGTTACGGTTGAGGTTTTTGTTGATCCGATATGCTCAAGTTGAGAGTTTTGGACGAGTTATGGCAATATGCTAAGCAGCAATTGCCATTAAAGATGTATATCATGTTTTTTTTAAACATAAATGTACATCTCATGTTGTTCGGGTTCTTTGTAAATGATGTTATTATTGATAATAAACGCGATACTTGCTGACTATCTGGTTGTGCCCGTGTTTTAGTTAGAATAATGTAAAATTCTGAACATATATTCCTGGACCTATTTATTTACGTAAAGAAATTTATTGGTGTTTAACAAACCATTACTTTTAGCAATTTAGGCATACTTAAGTTGCTATTATTATTAGTAATATTAATCCTTCGCTTGTTAATAAACGACTAAATTGACAAAGAGCACCTTTTTCGTAGAGCTTATGCTGCGTAATGTATAGAACTTCAATAGATGTCGAGTGCTCTGCTGTATCAAACATGAAGAAATATATATTCTGCTTCTACATACCTCAGAGACATTTACTTTATATGAATCCTATAATTATATTACATTGAGCTCATCGCAGCGTATTGAAAAAAATTATTATTTAATTTTATTTATTTATTTAAATTGAACAGCATTTTGTCACTGAATTGAATGCGCTAATCACATTCACTTTACGCTGGAGGTCAAGGTGAGGGTATTATATTGAAAACCACAGATGTGTATTAACATAACTAAAACAAGGGGGCCCAGCCTCACTCTTCAATCGTGAGAACTTAATGTCTTAACTTTACTGTAATCACTGCATGAAACATAAACTTGAGCAGGAACGTTATAACCACAAGCATATTATAAGTACGCATGTGTTTCCTAGCTGTGTAATCTGCATAGATATACTTGATGCAGCGATGAAAGACACTACAAACCTACAGTAACTGCCTCATCTCTTTATTTTATAATGGTCTATAATGCTTTGATGAAAGTACACAGCATTCTTCAGAGCATCCGATTGTTTTTGCTGCTTTGGTCAAATATGACTGTTTAATTTAAATTAAATCAGAAATATCACATCGCTGATCCACTTCTTCATAATTTGTAAAAATGTGTTTTATTCCTGCTCTGAAGACTCGGTTATCGACACTAGTCATGTTTCTAAATTGACTTTTTGAACCCATGCTAATATTTACTTTTTACCCTGTTAACTCTTCCTTGGGATAAAGCTCCTTAGTTTAATTTCTACTCCATTGGACGGAGTTATCACTGCTTAGAGCTTGCTTATTCTAACACATGCTGTACATGTCCCTTGCTGCTGTACTTTTAAACAACAAGCATTTTTGGCTGTCATACTCCTCAGTCGCCATGTTAGAAAGTGAGTTTATTGTCCAAAGATTACGTCAGTGCTCACATTGTAGACAATCATTGGAGGGGGGGGGTGTAGTAAATTTTAATTTTTTGCATATTTTGTACAATTTCGATTCTGAACTGCTTGATTGTACTGTGGACTTATGGCTGATTGTCATACGTGTAGCGTTTGTGACGACGTGATGACGTCATATGGCTGATTGTCACACGTGTAGCGTTTGTGACGACGTGATGACGTCATATGGCTGATTGTCACACGTGTAGTGTTTGTGATGACGTCATATAGCTGATTGTCACACGTGTAGTGTTTGTGATGACTACACATGTCTGATCGTCATAGACGTAGTATTTTGTGATGTGACGTCATAATGACGACAGATGCGAGAATTATTGGCGTGAATTACTGAATTTGCCAACGTTGTAGAATTATCTTCGTGAATTAATATTTTGTTGTATGTGTTGTACTTGGCTTTGATAACGGTTCTACCGGTAAAGAGCGTCTAGATTATGATATTGTGGTGACGATGTAAATAACGATGTTGTCAATGACGATGATGATAACGAGTTTATACTCTAATCATATTAACTTTCGAAGCGGAATACTAAAGCTAGTAGGCCTGCTGATGTTGTGAAGCGTGTGTAATTAATCGTACAATTAATTAATTATTTTGAATCAAGTGAATTGATGGTGATGATGATGTTTGATGATGACGATTTGAAAAATCGTATGATAGCAATAATGTTAGAGATTAATAGGTTTATTCAATGTGCAATAACAATAATATATAATAATAAATATTGAAAATAATTGAATATAATGAATATAATACAATACATTGAATATAATAATGTATAACAACAACTTCAAGTTCAAGTATTACTATATGTTTATTCAATGTACTGCATAATAATAAATTCAAGTATTACTATATAACTGGTGCTATTAAACAATACTTCACAAGCGTATTCAAATTAATTGTATCTGTAGTAATATTTTCTGTGAATTGTTATAACATTGTAAGTTATTTTAATATTCGCATGTTTTCTATCCGATCGTATTAACTTAGATCTGTGTATCTTCATAGTACCATATATGTAAATCTTAATACTTCGTACTATCATATATGCAGTGTGGAAGGCCTAGTCCGTGGCCTTGATGCCTTGCCTCAAGGCTCCCTTGAGTCACTTTGCTGCCTTGCCTTGAGCAAGATTTAAAATGCCTTGGCTTGGGTTTTGAAAAAATGCCTTGCTTTGTTTTTTTCCTTGGAAAAGAAGTCTTGTCTTGCCTTCGCCTTGAAAAAATTCCTTGCCTTGCGCAAGATAAAAAAGCTTTACCTTGTCATGGCATTTATAAGGATGCCTTGGCCTTGTCTTTTGCCTTAAGAAAAATATCTCGACTCTCTGCATGTAAGTCTTAATACTCTGCGCTCACTTTTAAAACATAACCAAAACAGTATCGCGGACGTAATGCCTTCCTCATCTGGTGCAATATTAACACATTTAGCCTTCATTCTGTAGTTTGCTTATCATATTCATCATTCGATATTAATTTTAACGATATTTCAGTGTTAATGGTTTGGTAATTCTATCGCTAGTGTGAAGTTTGTGCACTGTCAAATCTAGAGATTTACGCTTGTAGTTTGACCGTTGGAGAAATGTCGTAGCTGCGCTGTTCGTGCATTGCCTGACAAGTATATTATAATCAATTATTCTGGAATCGTGTTGGAATATTGGTTTTAAACATGTTTATTAACGCTGCGAGAACGGCCGATAACTCGGCCAGTTAAAAAATCACCTTGTTTTAATTTGTGTACGCTAAACCGTCTCTCCAGGTAGTATGAGTTGTTACTAGCTGTAAAAGGCTAGGTACTAAACTGACGTATTTGTCTAGCACAATGGCCCCATTTAGTGAACCTTGCAAGACGTAAGTTTTATGAAATTAGCGTCCGGATATCTTCTATCAAAATAACGCGAAATACTCTATGAAAATACTTAGAAGTAAGTCTACGCTATGCTAAATCTGTATTTGACAGTTTTGGCGAATTTGACGCATTATACTGACTTCTATTTCTGTTTTGCTGTTTGCTAATTTCTATTTGTTTCATGTTAACAATACTCGTTAACCATGTTTATTTACTCTGTGCATATTCTACTTCTGTTGATGCGTGCATTACAATGTACAGTATGATGTAATTAGTTTTCAGAAGGTGCCTACACTATTGGTCAAGAGTAGGGCCTATTAGTTTTCATTGTAACATGCAGTATCGGTTTGTATTTAAGTAAGTACCTCTTTTTGTATAGATTATTTGTTTACTATGTAGTTTATTTTCTGGCTAGAATGCTGTAAATAATTATTTGCATGTTAGTTTTGTTAGTTTTTCTGTTAGATTGCTGACGTTAGTTATCGATGTGAATTAATGAATCGGCACGCCACTGAAAGCCGATAGAAAAAGATCAAGAAACTGTTGTTTGAGTGATTGAAACTTTTGTAAAAGCGGGCCATAAGACCGTTTGCCGAGGCCCCGGGGCATGGGGTCCCACGAGCCCCACCTTATAAGCTCTGTCGGTATCATTTGTTTGGTTTGGGCATCGTCTGGACATTTTATATCGACTTTTTGGGCCCGAAGTTGAGTGTCATTCTTAGTCTATATTACAAAGAAATTATATTGACCCAATGTGTCGAAAAATGATAACGATGCTGTGTGAATTACAGTAACCCCTTTTTTCAAATGAACAATGTTGTTCGGTTTCGACAAACGTTAATACACGCTTGCATGCACTTCAAATTCAAACGATTCAAAACCAACTGGAATAGATGTGTGAATTAATTGTAAGTGGACGGTGGCGTGAATAATAATTATTATTTATGGATTGTTGACCTGTTGACGTGTTTTCCTATGATATGTTCTGAAAATAAATCTCCATTGAAATCTGCAGCTGATTGATGTTATATTACATGAGTCATACTGTTCTACGTACATGCTTTATAAGTAACCTAGAGCGACATGACCTGCGCAAATTTGGTTCATGCGGCCTTAACCTTTGCAAGTGTGTGTGTGTAGAGTGACACCTGCATACAAAAGTAAAAGACTGAACTAAAAGGCGCGCACAAAACAATGCGAACAGCAACAGTGTTGGTGTCAGGAAGAGCATCCGGCTGAAAACGAGTGTTTTATTTTGCGTATAACTGCCAATCAACTGCTGGCAGCAAATGTTAATGCTCCCCTTTCTTGAGCTTGCATACTAATTGAACGGTATGAGAACAGAAGCATCTATCACATCAATACACAGAGTGAAGTGATGACTCGTCTATTTTGGTTAGGATGAATATATTACAGGTCACACAATATACCACAAAACTGCCATGCTTCAAACGAGTTTCTTCTTGGCTAATATTGAAAACCGCACTGATATAGCCTAAGAGCGAAGATTGACAGTATTCGCAACAAGCGAATTAATCGCAAAAAACAGAAAGCGGGTGAGTGATTTCATTAATATTATTGTAGAAGCTGTACTTCTTTGCGGGAGACAGAATGTTCCAGTGTGTGGCCATCACGATGACTGAATCATGAATTGTCTGGCACACATCAGGTAGTGAATCGAGGGAATTTTCGCGCCCTTCTGAGATAGCGCATAGAATCTGCTGGTTACACTGAGATGCTGGTTACACTGAGATGCTGGTTACACTGAGATGCTGGTTACACTGAGATGCTGGTTACACTGAGATGCTGGTTACACTGAGATGCTGGTTACACTGAGATGCTGGTTA
>JAQFYQ010000438.1:0-17243 GCA_034694885.1 Buchholzia appendiculata | reverse complement strand
GTGGCGGGTGGGAGTTGAGTTACATTTTGTTAAACTGTGGTGACATCTGGCGAGGTAGTATTAAATTAAGTTTTTTTGTCAAACAGCGCTGCCATCTGGCGAATTAGAATTGAATAGAATATTGCCAAACTGTGGTGTCATCTGGTGAATTAGAAATGAATGAAATATTGACAAACAGCGCTGCCATCTGGCGAAATAGAATTGAATGAAATATTGCCAAACAGTGGTGTCATCTGGCGAGTTGGAATTAAATAAAATTTTGTCAAACAGCGCTGCCATCTGGCGAATTAGAATTGGATGAAATATTGCCAAACAGTGGTGCCATCTGGCGAATTACAATTGAATGAATATTTTGCTAAACAGTACTGTCATCTGGCGAGTTTCAAATTAAATGAATTTGTCAAACCACGCTGCCATCTGGCGAATTAGAAATAAATGAAATATTGCCAAACAGTGGTGTCATCTGGCGAATTACAATTAAATGAAAATTTTGCCAAACTGTGGTGTCATCTGGCGAGTTGGAATTAAATGAATTTGTCAAACCACGCTGCCATCTAGCGAATTAGAATTAAATGAAATATTGCCAAACAGTGGTGTCATCTGGCGAATTACAATTTAATGAAGATTTGGCCAAAATGAAATATTGCCAAACAGTGGTGTCATCAGTGAGTTTATAGTGAGAATCTCCACTGTGAACGTAAGAGATCCTTTCACTCATTTTCAACCTGCTAAGACTGTTTCTACAACGAAGCATTTACTTCGTCCCACGTTATTTCACAAATCTCCCCCAACCTTTTTCCCAGGGAATATTGTACTTTGGGGGTGCAGAAACTAGAAAATATCTGGGGTTTCAATTTTTACGAGCGGGGGGGGGGTTTGCGGCATAACAGAGAAAGGAGTTAGCATCAAAAAAATTGTTTTTCAACAACCTTAAACACCCCTGCGAGGGGTTTAGCGAAAATTTAACTGGGTGTGTTGAGAATTAACTGGGGGGTGAATGGTGGTGTAGGAAAATCCCCTTCGTCCACAATCAGAACGAACTGCGAGGCAACAGGTGTTCAAATCTGTGAGATTTGCAAACCGAGCATCACATTGGGAAGGGAAAAGGGTGCGGGGTGGGGGATTTAAGAGGAGAAGCCGCAAGCTCCCGCTGGCCTGCACCTGATCATGTTCTTGAAACAAGATACATGAAAATTGCATCCAGTGCCTCGTCGCACAAATTAACTGATGAAATGTACAATTAGTCAGTGAACGGGGGAGGGGGGGGGTAAGGGGATGGTAGCTTTTTGCTCTGAATCCCAGGCCACTTGCTAAGTGCATCGTGTTCCTGGATCTCTCGCAGGAATTTGTATTACCGGCGAAATTAACCTGAGCTACCAAAAAGGGAATTAACTGATAAGAGTACTTTAGAATTAGCGCTCATAATTCCAGGAATAAGTTTATAGATGTAGTATAAAGTTGTAACTGTTATTTATAGTAATTACAATGAATTAATAATAAAGTTGTTGTTGTTCTTTGTAACTGTCGATAACTGTTGTTACCGTCACTGTCGTCGTTATGATAATTAAAATCATCAGCAGAAGCAAAACCGACCTCATTTTAAAAAAAAATTAGGAATAAGTTTCATTTAAGTAATTTTGTCAAATTTATTGCCATCACTGCTGTGACACATCATTGTCATCACTGAAGTGACACATCATTGCCATCACTGATGTGACACATCATTGTCATCAGTGCTGTGACACATCATTGTCATCACTGCTGTGGTTGTCCATAGTACAAGAAATGGTATATAATATGTAATAATTACAGCTATTATAGTCAACGATAATTAAAGTTTCAATAAGATATTATAAAAGTATAGGGATCCTAAAATTAATACCTTGAATTTTGAAATTGGGAGAAGAAAGGTTATGATTCAAGAACGAAGGGAAAAACTCGAACAAGATACATTGATGACATTAATCAAATAACAGGATTGGGTCCAGAACAGCTCTCACAAGTCACTGGATCGAGTCAGCTACATGACAGCTGCAGGGCAGCTGCAGTCCAGGCTGCACGACAGCTGCCAGACAGCTGCAGTCCAGGCTGCAAGACAGCTGCAGTCCAGGCTGCAAGACAGCTGCAGTCCAGGCCGCCAGACAGCTGCAGTCCAGGCTGCACGACAGCTGCCAGACAGCTGCAGTCCAGGCTGCATGACAGCTACATGACAGCTGCACGACACAAACAATGACGGAACAAGCATTTTGTTATAATATAAAGATTAATGTTGTCAACTAATGATGATGATGATGATAGTGCTCTGTCTGAAGACAGGTCCTGGTGATGGTTATTTGTCTTATGTATTACTACGCACGACTTAACCACCGACCGACTAGGCCAGATGAGCACGGGTGGGCGGCCAAAGGTCCTTCCCGTACTGCAGGCAATGGAGTGTTAACAATTTGCCCAGGTTTGCTACTGAACACAATTAGTCGTTGCAGGGAGGCTAACCCTCAACCTCGGCGCTGCGAGGCGTGAACGCAACAGACCTATTCGGTCACTCCTGTCAACTAATACTAAACAAAAATAAAACATACAGAATAATAGTTATACTAGTTTATATTTTCATCTAAATATTTAAATTGCCTTTAAATATTTCACAGGTCAAAGATATTTATTTATTGTGTTAATCGAAAGAAATAAATAGATAAGTAACCTACATTAAGAAACAGAAAACAAAGTACTACGCAGATCCGATTACATCCATTTAATGTTTAAAAAACACTAATGCTCAAAAAGGCTACTGTTGTTCCAAATTGTAACAAGAACGTTAAACAAGATCGAAATAATTTGTCAGCATACAAGGCAGTAGCAAAGTCAACAGACTTTAATTCATCAACAGAATTAATTCAATCACTACACAATGTCAGTCAAATATGTCTGCGTCCAAAGACGCCAACAATTTCTAAACATGTCATCTATATACAGATCAACAAATTCAAATCAGGAATGCAACTCACATTGCCAAAAAAAAACAATAGCTCAAAACAGTCGAATTAGAAAAACCATGGCAGAAAATAAAGCAAAATAATTAGCAAACACAACACGTGCCGAATGATATGTTTCAAGTTAACAGAAAGCGTAGAGTCACTTCCTAGTCAATCGTGATGCCAGCAACTAGAGATCACAGTTGTACGGATCTATTCTATGCAGCGCAGACAATCTTCACGCTGTTCAGCAAAGCATTCGCTTTCGCATTGACAATTCATATTTCTTCAAAGTTAAATATGAACTTAAATGAATTTTAAAGAAACGAGAACACGAGTTGAATTATAATAAAAGCATGATGCAAAGAAAGGCCTATGTACAATATTTTGCAAAGCTATAACCCTGAGATTTGAATTAAATAATTCCACATACGTTGATAGAACATGAATGTACAGTGCACCCCATGTCAATTTATAACTAAAGAAGAGGTACAAAGCAACACTTGTCGACAAAATTAAAGGCTCAAAATATGCGCAGGTTTAAGGACTCTGGGACTGCCGTGTCCAATAGTTTTACACCTTTATTCAGCCGTAATTGGAATAATTTCGCCAGTTTCTCAAAATGATTGTTGCAAGTATAATTTAGATGACGATGATAAGAATCCTTCTCTCCGCAAATGCTAAGTGCACAGAAAAGTTCACAAAAACTGTGCATCTAATTTTGCACGAATATAAAATTTATTTCATATATTTATTTATTAAAACCATATAATTCTAACATCTACACTATGCCAGAAAAAAGTATGAGATCTCACAATTTCGAGAATGAAAATAAGTTTTAACTCCAGATTCTATTTTCTGTAGATAAAGAAACGAAATGTGTTAAAAGCACATCAACTAACCATATTAAATCTAAAATGTACTCAGTACTACGACTCAATTCAATTGTTGTTGAGATGTCCAGTGACGTCGGGATTTCAGCTGTGTCGGGCTTCACTATGGACTCCCCCCCCCGCCCCGTTCCTCTATGTGCTAGACCAGGCTATCAGCGAGTGTCGCCGATAGGAAGGGTAATAACTGGAAAATCCTTGCTTCAAATGAATGCAGATTTTGATCACAGCGAGCATGCTTTTTACAATTTTCATCTAATTACTTAATAAATTAATCAGGGAAACGTATTGATAACGTTAAATGCAATTCAATTACTCTTAGGGAAAATTGTAGACACAGCCAGATTGAATGATAATGACAATGATAATGCTACATCTAATTGCAACCAATTAACTTCAACGATAAAAAACCTACGCCATAGTGGAAAGTAGAGTGACAAGAAATGAAAGATCCATCAGTTTAACAACGGTAAACGTAAAAAGTTAAAAACGTGACATTCCTTTACTCTATTTTTCATCAAATAATTTTAAATTATCCCCTAGAGAAATATTCGAATACACAGAGCGAGATACAGACATATTTTTAAATTACTACGCATACAAACCAGACACACACAGTGAATCATGAAGAGAGCAAATTTGAGTTCAAACAATCAACATGACTGCAACACTTGCACAATCAGAAACTGCACCTTACTCGCAGAACATTAATAATATTATGTACAAATACCACCAGCTGTCCTCCCCATTTTGATATATGCAATGCACACACACACACACAGAATCCACACACACTTCAGCGCACACTTGCACATAAATAAACGAATAACAAATAACGGATAATGTAACTTATAGCCTGCCAGTTAAACATCAATGAAACACGAAACGACCACAGTGGTGTGCAACTTCAAGAATGCAACAATTTCAATACCTAATATCAACAGATTGACGTCGTCATCTAAATCAACTTTTAACACCGTCTCTTTCAGCAAAGAGAGGCTTTTCCAACACCGACTCGCGGTCACCCCATGACTATGCTCTTGATCGCAATCCATTCATAACTAATCGTACATATTCCATCCAAGTCCATCTATCTCTGCATAAACTACACTAATATATATATTTAAAACATGCCACACAGTCATGAAGAAACCCGATTTAACGAACAGTTATTTGTCAACATTGGATAATACACTGACTAATTGATGCACAGCATATCAAGACATTTTCAACGACATAAAAGAACAATTATCTTCGAAATATGCCTAATAATCGTGGCACAATTGTTGCTTACATGTAATAAAGACTCAACATACAGTACCTCCTATACACAAGATATAAATACACAGAGAGCACATGTCAGTGGTCACGGTGATATAATACAGATCGAGCTTCGCGTTCACAATAGCTTGCACTATATACAGCTCGTATAAAGGAAATGTAGATGTACTACTGTTTTGCAGACATGATGGATCAATCGATACTACCATTGCAAAAGAGGAATAGAACCAATGCAACTCTATACCACTACATCATAATTATTTGTGAGCAGTTTCACACCTTGACCTGTTCTACAGGAAGTACGATGAAATACGGTCTATCAAAGACTACCGTACAAATGCTACAAATCAATACGATGATAACTGAATATTATATTTGGCATTTTTTGGCAGAAAGAAGCTTGTAAAAATGGATCATAAAGGAATAAAATCTCCAAACTGCTAAACAATGTATTTCAAACAAGTTTTCAATGATCGTAAATAAACAAAATTGGAAGAAATAAGCAAAAACAGCACAAATTAAATTATATAAATGAGCCTAATGTTCACCTTGATGAAGGGCGAACTGATGAACCCCCACCTCTCATTCCCTGCTCTTTCAGCCAAAAAACCTACACAAACTGTCGGTGCAGTACAAAGTCAGCAGCTGTTAGTGTTCGCGCTAATGTGTTACAGCTACATCTAACGTTACATGCAAATACTGTACAGACAATGCCCTGTCTTCAACAGCAGTACATCAGTAATTAATGCGAACTAAACGTCTTTTAATGAGAAGTTTTCAAAACGTTGTTACACAGTACTCGCCAGGGCGGCGTCGTGGTACTACCGGGCCCAGTTTGCTTCTGATTGGTGCCTATAAATAGATCATTGATTTGGATTGGGTTATATTTATAACTGGGTCGTTAGGCCAAATTGTCCCGTTGGAACACGTAGCCATCTGGTGAATACTGATTTTTATAAAACAGCCCATTCACTATTTTTGTCACAATTTAGAATTTGAGAAAGCGATAAACAAGAAAGAGAATCAGCAAAGCACTATTTTAAAAAAAATCAATGTTTGTCACAATAATAGAATTGTCGAGGTACCGCTGCTGTAAACAGTCAATAACTTATCAAGGGCACTGGAATATTAGGATTTATCTAAAGAGCTTGTTTGATTCTTAAAGGCACATTGTCATTAGAAGAGAAAGGTATGAAATGTACGATATAACTACGATGGCAGATGAATCGCGCATTAAACGATTAAGTTTCTAAATAATCTGATACTTAAATATAATCAACAGTGAATGTGATTTGGCAGGCAGTTCACAATTTAGCACATGATTGTCAGATCATAATATTTCTCAATATTTCACTTCATTGTTAACATATTCTCAAAACGACAGGACAAATAAACTATAACCGTGTTGTACTATTTAGCAAAAAGTGAGTAATATCCGTTGAATATCAGCTGATTGTTAAAACAAAAATAATGCATCACTCAATTTATACACTCGTCAAACAAACAGTACCGAAGATTAAAGCTCAGCCAGTTCAAAGCGAAGTCATCATCCAACTGTTAACATGTTTTGTATCAAAATATTGCCATATTTCACCTGAATTTGTTACAATTTTCTTCGTCGAAGACAGCAGTTCTTTTATTATTCATCAAAGTATCAAAACTTGCAACACCTGTTGCAACAACACATGAGGATATCCGGATGATAATCTGATCAAACAATATCAGACCAGCAGTGAAACTCTCCATCGATATAAACTAATATCGGACTAATTACAAGTCAACCAGAAAAAAGCGAAGAATAAGTATCATCATTAATAATTATCAGTAGAGAGAGCAAGCAAGGTAAGAAAAGTTTTGATTATAAGGATGAATTAAAATTATTATGCGTGAGGCGCGGAAAGACATCGTGCTGGTAAATACAACGCACATGTGTGAGGGTAGAGGCACGAAACACTAACAACAGCAAGAGATCTCTCTTTAAAGTAACATTGCAATTTATAATTCTATATCAAAACGAGTGAATTGCTTAAGAACACTATTCGATCAAGCGCTACAAACGTACGCAGAGATAAGTCATAGATCATAGAACGTAGATATGCGTTATCTCGACGATGTCGTAATACAATAGACAGATTCACGCGACGTGACAGGACCAACGAACATACATTCATTACATGATTAGTTTCCATTAGTAACATGCTTAGTAAAAATATAGATTTTTTAAATACGTTACAAAACACAAGTTCTATACTTTATAGGTCGAAATACAAAAACAGTTGCCTAGTCTCGACTGTTCACCAGCAACTGATCTTACAAACTGCACTCGACTTGACACTCCAATAATGCACTCGACTTTCCGGACACTACGGAAATGGACATTCTGGAAATATGTTCATTGAAATATGGACATTTTTATGGAAAAATGCTTATTTAAATATGAAAATGTTCATGGAACTATATTCATGGAAATAGGGAAATATTTATGGAAATATATTCATGGAAATATGAAAATGTTTATGGAAATATGTTCATGGAAACATGAAAAATATGGAAATTACATAAGAACTTACGGAAATATTTCTTTCCAATATAGAAATGGGCCTTCTGGACTGCTATAAATAACAAACTGGACATTACACTTCAATAATTCCACACCCGCCTAATCTCTCCACCAGCCAATTGAAATGAAACCCCTATAGATGAAGATTTCATGCTTAGAAAGAAGTGCAATACTTATGTGGATAATCATCAATAGTCTGGAATGCACTAACGCCGGAAATCATACATAATTAACCGCTCAAAAATAACAAATATCAAACAATATCAAATTCAGATTAGAATGTACAGTATAGTAAATATATATATATTAGGATTTTCAAAGGGAATGCTAAACGACAGATTGGAACCGTTAAATAAATAACAAACACTACGACGACGACAACACACGGCTAGCACATAACATGAACATAACATGAACATAACATGAACATAACATGATTTGTCATGAAACTTTAACATGAATCACTTAAACATAACACTATTTACTTACATAATATAATTATAATTCGCTTAATTACAGCATATCTATGCAGCACTTACAAGTTTCACACTGCCTGATTTATCCACAGATAGATTGAAATATCCAATCAGAACTACCGTAACATCTCGGCATAAGAAGCTGTCCAATCACACGTCAATAAGACCAACAACAGCACACAGAGCAACAATGCTAAGTACAACGCATGATGGCAATGCAGGAATATACATGAGCTGTTAAGAAAATGTGAGAAATTCTGTGAGAATTCAAGAGTTCTATCTGACAGCTTTATCAAAATACACAAAAATTCGGAGGAATGACCTAAGAAAAGGAATAGAACATATCTGTTCCTGGTGTGCACAATGAAATAGAATGTAAGATTGATTAGAGAGAAGAGTTACAGGCCAGGAATGTAACAAGGCATCACTAAAGCAGACTACTAGCTAGACTCAAGAAACAGTCAAGTTTCTAACTTGAGAAAAACTAAAGAAAGTTGCCAAAAACAGAATCTGAGGAAGCAGTGCGATGAATCACATCGCATGAAATAATGTTTACCATTTGAACTTAAGGCAAAAATTCTTGTGCGCATATCTCAGACACTAAAGTGGCGCACTGATTCTGCTCTGCACCGAGACACGCACTCATTCTGCACTACGCATTCGTGCACCGACTCTTCACTGTATGAATTTGTGCACTCATTCTGCACTGCACGGGGTTGTGTGCCAATTCAACTCTTAATTGATATGAATTGATAAATCTTAATTTAGCACAACACGTTTCATAATTACAGATTCATATAACGCTGTGTGATGAGTGTGATAATTAACAGGAAGAAATAGTTGCACGTATCCACTGATCAACGTCCTAAACTGCCTAATTTTTTTGCCACAATGCAGAGCAAATATCACTTCAAATATCATCGTCCGTCCACGCGAGATATCCCAAATATCAATTGATCGGTAACTATCACAGAAAGAGCATTATCAAAATTTCAATATCAACAACAGTATAACAGTACAGAAGACAAATTGGAGAAAAATCAAGACAACAAAAAACCTGGCACTTGTAGATTACCTAGCGTGCCGACATACGGAAACACTTATCTGAAGCATCGAGGAGGAATCGTCCACCTCCTACACTGTAAGGCAAGATCAGTTTCTTAGAGCTAACAATAGAACCTATTTGTCAGGTACCCCGGCACTTCTGTTACCTCCCCGGTGCCGGTGTAGATACCGGAGCAGCCGTAGGCGGGGGCTTGCGTCGCCACTCCCAGATCTGTCGGTCAATCCCGTTGCACGGGTCCATGATAACTTTGGTTCCGTCAGCGGACAACGTGAGGCAACGGTTCGTGTTGACGTGACGTATAGTGTTGTCCTGTAACAGACAGTAATTGCCAGTCACAGTCTGTGGAGAAATATTACGCATCACCCCTCATTCTCAAACATAATAATTACCATATTTATAATATAATAAATACATAATTTTAAATATATCATGACAATTAATATATAAATATATTTCTTTAATACACAATTTACTTATTAAAATGTTCACTAAAATAAATCAATTAAATAAACAATAAAAACAAGATCCTTAACTAAGCTGGTTCGTCAAGAATAAAACAAAGTTTATCATTGTTTGCCAAAATTTACAGTAATTACTACTTAAATGAGCAACAATTTGAGCAACAAGCAACGGGTAATACAACCACACCCATATTTACGCAAACATCGCACAAGCAATAAAAACTACCAAAACAAACAAAAACATGAAATAAAACAGAGACGGCTGACTCGGTTGCAGTTAGCAAGCTCAATGTACGGACCAAAGTGTTCAATGATTCATTTGTACTAGTCCCAATGTTATATGCAAAAAAAGAAGAAGATACACACCACGTTGTAGATCCACTCCTGGTTGCCCTTCGCGCCGTGGCAAGGGTAGATCATCACAAACTCTCCGGCAAAGTCGATGCAACCCTCGTCTCTTCGCATTTCCCCACTCTTGCTCAACATCCAGTGCTACAATGCATCAAAAGACATCGTTATTGCAAACATCTTCTTCTTCGTCCAAAAGTAAGAACGTCTATTGAAACTTACGGCTATGAATATAATTTTATGTACTAACTTGATTTCTTGAGAATAAGTCAAGTAATAATAATAGTAGTAATCTTATTTTTATTTATTTATCTTAAGACTCATTTTAACTGGAACACAATGCCGTCGACAAGCTTGAATCTACGTACCTCTCATCAGCCTAGCAGCCTACTGAACTTCGGCCAAATAGGTGACTCAATTATTCAGAGGTAAAACTTCTCAGGATAAAACCTTGAAAATCGGTCGTTAAAACTGACAAGATTAAAAACAAACAAACATCGACCCAGGCACCTCATATCGAACAAATACCACGCAGCTGTGGAGATACTCAAAACAAGTCGAAATTACAGATTACTCTATCAAAGAAATTACAAACTTACAAACAAGAGTTTATACATGCACTTATGCATAAACTAACTTTTCAACAATGAACACGTCCCAAATTAAAAAGTACAAGTACAGATCAAAAACGAAGTTCGTTGTCGTATATAAAACAAAAACGAGACACAGAAGAACGCAGCAGACCTGATTGCCGCCTTGCTTGTGACAAGGCCAGATCTTGATCGCCTTGTTGTGAGCATTCTTGTCTACAGGACTGTCGATGCACGCCGGCTCCTGCTTGCCGCCTCCGAATGTACCCGGAACTTTGCACCGGATCTAAAGAAAAACAAAACTTTCGTTGTGGACACGTACGGAAAGTTCACAGATAACTAGTCGCAGTATCTACATCACTTGTCTTCAATAATATAGGTCCACTTAAACATTTGCTACAAGTGGAGTTTCACAAACGTATAAAAAACATTCCGATTCATAATTGTAAAAAACGCAAGTCAGTTGAATTACAGCGTTCTATATAAAAGACGTAGTCATCTATCACCCACTCTGATAGCAAACAATCAACAGCAGGGTAAATCAAAGTGGGCGGGACACAAAGTGGGCGAGGCAGCACCATCATGTTTTTGTCCAACAATTGCTCGCAGTTACGATGAATTATTGATATAAATTATTATTGACATAATTATTGAATTATTAATCACGTTCACTGTGATGAAACTCTGAACAACTTATACGGATACGACATTCTGGATTTTAACATTAGAAAAGTTTGCAGCTGAGTGGCCTTGAGTGGCCTTCCCATCGCTAACTGCCTCGCTGCTCGTCTTGTCGAGCATGTCGAGGCCATCGTGGGTCAATTGTAACCCCAGACACCACTGAACCTAACTCAGCTCTGCAATAGGGAAATAGTTAACAGAGATACAGAGAAATAACAAGTCCAAATTAAAACAAATGAAATGTGGAAGGCAACATCTGAAAACATGTATATGTATGTACAGGTATCTGAAAGTTTACGCCACAGCGTGTAACAAAGTAACGCACAAACATGAACGAAAAACGATCATCACAATCTTTTGTCCACTGTGTGTGTTCAATGGATGACTATTAAAACCTTCCAACGTTCTTGATACTGTGGTAACATCCTGCAACTTCTTTTCACTAAAATCTGTCGTATCATTCCCCGTCATTGAGTTGAACCACAGAATACAATAATATAAGAAATCAAGAGTCGCTGGTCACGGAAATTGAAAGACAACACATCTTTACAAAATTAAACCAAGAAATACAAACATGGAGCTCTATATTAATCACCCAGACAGTTACATACACAGGTACATTCACACAGAGAGACACAAAGATAAGTACACAGTCGCACACACACATACCTCTCCACTGGCTAAGGAATCTCCGGGCACAAAGAGTTCTGGGAAGATGTTCTTGAGGTACCAGTCGAATGACTTACAGTTGAGCTTTGTTCGTAGTGCTTTCCTCGCTGTTACATCGCCATAATCACCCTAGGGTAGCAATGCACATCAACATTAATGTAAATATGATAGTCAAAATCCACAGTAACACATACAAATTTATATGTTTCATCAATTTTGAAATACGCCTTAAGACTGGAGTCTGTAGAAAAATGTTGCATCTCAATGCACACCAAATTTAATAATTATATTTAACAATAAATACATGTAGGGTTCAATTCAGAACTCAGTTCGTTCATACATATTTTAACCTGCACTTATACAAAGCCTGAACAAACTTAACTTAGTTTTAACTCCAAACATAAAGCAATCGAATGTTTCTCCATTTAAAAATCAGTTACCGTACTAAAACAAACTACATCATTGCAAGCATATGCAATTGGAATCGTAATTAGCATAACTTTCTTTGCCACACCTTGGGGCACGTGTTTGAAACAACATTTATACCTAAGTCTAGAATTATATACTGCCTTGTATTTCATGCTAAATATAATCAATGATCGATATTAGTCCAAACACAATTTACAGCCAGCTCTTTGTATCGACATCAGACCATTTGCTCTCTTGCAAACGCATACAAGTTTTCCCATGTATGCGACCATGTGATCGTCAACCACGCAATCTACATTCAATTTATCAACCGCAACACATGCACATCAATGCCTTCCTAAGAGGTACGGTGCCCTTCCTGTCTGAACTGGCACAGTACTTTCCTTTCTAGCACATCGACAAAGATGATTCTTAAATTCATGACCACACAGACAACATATGATACAGATAAAACATTCACAATAAATTGCATAAATAACTCTGAAACCACATCAAAAAGCAATCTAATCTAATCTAACCTTCAACCTTTCTAACTACAACTAAAACGAAGTACTTCCATAAGCTATCACAATAACTAGGCCGACAACAAGCTAAAAGCAAAATAATTCAATTTACTACAACCTACTAATATTTTTGACAAATAAATTTATAATCTTGTTGTAGTCATTAGAAGATTTAAACAAATTCACCAAACATTTTATAGCAGAAATAGTATCTTGCTTGAAATCAAATTATTTAACAGATATTTGAAATGTATTTAAATTTCAAGGAAACAAACTTTAAAATAACAATTCGAGCCAGAACTAAACTATTGTGCCTTGGAATGTCAGCGACAGCAGTCCATGTAAAAAAAGCTACATACAGTACATACATACAAATGTCAAGAAATACAAAGGAAAAAGTGGGCCATGATAATAATTATGTAAAATACCATTAAAACTATCAAGACTATCATATTTACCCTCAGAAACATAAGTTTCAATATTTCCTACCATCATTGCAGTATTCTGTATGTATTCTATTTGTAACTATACAAATCTCCAAATGCTTTATTAAGTCTTTGTATTAAGTCTGTATGTATATCAACATATAAATAAAATTAGAGAAAAGATTTAAAAAATTTAGACCATAATTTAAACAGTATTCACCTGGTAAATAAACCAGTATAAAGGTTTTCATTAATATAATCAATGATAAACAATAAGATGAATATCAACTTTATATAAATATCTACTGCATATAAATACTTTATATTAATAATATAGATCAATGCATCCCTCCTCCAAGCAATGTTGAAATTACATGCAATTTGTTACTACTAATAAATATTAGTCTTGTTAGCGAAATGCCACAAATAGAAAATAAATAAGAAAAGACCAAAACCATGAATATTTTAAAGTCCACACGCCAAATAGTGTAGTAAACAGTGTTAGAAATTTGAAGATTACAATCTTTAAACATTGTTTTAATCAAAGCATAACGCTAGGAAACCAACACCAGAAATTACAAACTAGTCATAAGCAACTGTAACTATCGCAATATCAAATGTTAAGTAATATCAATACTACTGAAACTTTTAACACAAACTCTGCGTATTTACAGAAATTATTTAGAATCATCATAAAAAAAACAGTTTTAAAGCAGTGCAGTACTTAAGTCGATGGAACTCAATTTTATACAATAACTTGGCCCACTAAAAATTCAAAACAGTAAGCTTTGCAAACGAGGATATTGTGAATATTTTTACTGAACATTTTTACTGATTTAAACATACCGGAAAATTCGTTTTAACTAAGAGGGACTTCCCAAAATCAAATCAACTAACAAGCATCAAATATCTAACTAAATTAATAAAGCACATAAAATTGTGCACATAAATGCTGTACAATTACTCATTTCAAAGTGTATTCTCTACATCAAGCTTAACTGAGATCTGACACCAAATAACAAATTTATATAAATATTATAAGTTAAAACTTGGAGTAAACCCCATCACCAATAAGCGTATAATCTTATGCCCATTGAGCTCTTGGATCATTTTTGTAGCACCAGCAACAATTAAAAAACCGTTAACAGCTTATGTGAGGGAGGAGGAAAAATGAAAGGGGGAAGGAAGCGTTGGGGGAAGGGGTGAAGGGAGAGGAGAGGGGTTTCAGACATCAACAAACAAGATTTCTTGTTTTTGTACCGTACTTTAAAATTCAAGTTAGCTGAATATTTATTTCTTCATCAAATACTCACAAGGTCAAAGTTGAAGCGCTGGTAGTAATACTGACTATACTCATCCATCCAGACCTCGGCCAGTCTCACCGAGTTCTTCTTGACGATATTCACGCCCGTCACCCATTTGTACGGAGACCGCTTGCGGAATATATGTCCCACGTGGGAGCAGAGAACCACCTCAAGGTTCCCTCCACACATCCATATCTGCATTCACAGCAGGGGAGAGACAGAGATACAGTATCTTGATTGCAGTGTCAGAACAAGGGCTAGTAGGAGAGGGCTCAAGTTTGTAGCAGTCATGGCTACGGTTAACAGGAGAGTGTCCAAGTACCGTAGAGAGTCAGGATTAGGGCTGTATTAAACTAAAACTGTCAATAAAATTAATTAATACTATTTCCCAGAAATATAGAAAATCCATACGCACCAATCGCAGCTGTTAGTGGAGCGTTAGTGAAATCCTAAAACTGTTAGTGAATCAAATAAAAGGAACCGGAGGCATTGTCACTACACTCTGTTCACTTTACTGTATCAATGATGTTACCATCAAACTAGCAACGGTGAACTACTCATACCGTTTGGTTTATACAAAGCTGTTAAATTATGAAAATCACAAACAATTATTCTGAGAACTGCAAAAATGCAGGGACCATTAATTGTCAGTTGAAATAAACGTATACTTTCAAACTACTTGCATCATTTAATTTCAACAAATTTTTGTTCAGAAATGTGAGGCTTTAAAGAGTTATTCAACCAAATACTCAAAAATTATGCAGATATAGCGATGCAAATTTCCCATTATGATACCACAGGGCAGGAATCCTATCAACTGTGGTAGACAAGAAGAATGCATAATTTTTAAATAATTTTTTAAACCAAAAATTAAATTTTCCTAAATATTATTACATCATACTTAAATCAGTCTCAGGGGATACAATTTAAAAATAAACCCCCAGTCCACATTTTAGTAGTAGCTATCAGTGAAGTGAACAGAATGTAGCACAGAACCGAGAAACTCAAGTAAACCAACAGCCAGCACAACAATCGAGCGCTAATGCTAAGCTATGAAAAAGAGCGAGACGATCGGATGCAACTACAGCGCAATGGCTCCGCGCAAGCACAGCCGGTGTTGACACCGGCTTCAGCACGGCTACGTCACCGGCTCTTACCAAGTCAAAGTTAAATCTCTCATAGTAGAACTTCTTGTGGTCGTCCATCCACACTTCTGCAAGTCGCACTGAGTTCTTCTTCACAACGTTTGTACCTGTACGCCATGCGTACGGGGAGCGGTGGCGGAATATATGCCCGACGTGCGAACAAAGGACCTGCTCGAGCTGCCCGCCGCACATCCATATCTAGCGTGCGAGAGAGAGAGAGTTGAATACATGATCAATGATTTATGCAACTTAGTTTGAGACGGACCAATGGTATGACGACAATAGATCAGATATATTGTATCACCAGTACAAATTAAAGCTGGAAAATAACAGCAGCTGTGCGAACGCCCACTAGTGGCAGTACCACTGGCAGCTAAGTAAAACCAGTGATCACTTTCCCAAACATCTCCAGAACTTGTTACTATCTAAAAAACAACTCAATTAGTCTTGAAACTAATTGAAACTTTGCTAGTGTTGATGATCTATGATAAACAGAGAAAACACTGCATGATTACAGTATAGAACATAAGAACCACATGATTCAACTGTAGCATTCTAATACTGAAAGGAAATGCTTTTGATTAACAGATCAAGCCGACCTTCTACTGTGTGGTGTCAAAAACCAAAAGCATTATGTTCAAGGTAACAAAATCAATATTATGAAAATCCCATAAAATCAATCAAACTATTCCCTTGTTTGAATATTTGAAGGTCTTGGTAAAAGCAATTCACCACACTCTAGAATGCTTATGAATGAACACTCACTGTCGGCCAGGGTACAAACAAGAGATTATGAATAATGCGATGGTAATCTTAACAAGTCGTACCAAATTTTTCACTATTTCCTACCAGAAAATAATGCATCACTTGAACAAGTCAAACAAATCCCTGTTGAAATAAAAATAAGGAATTTAAACAGGTGAGATTAATCAAATACGAAATAATTTAGGATTTTATTTCAATATGTTACAATACTATAACTACAACTATCATAAATATGAACAAACTGAAAAAAGAAGAAAATAGACATACCCTAAAAGATAATTCGAGATTCTCTCCTCCCCAGATGTCCATGCCCGGGTCGTACGCACCCAGATATTCAAAGTACTCTCTGCTGATGCCAAACAGTCCACCCGCCATCGTGGGGCTCCTGCCATGACATGAGAAAATATTGTTAGTCAAAACTTTCATTGTGACCATAAATTAAACATATCCACGCGAAAACAAGGGTTCAGTCAACTTACATGTTCTGACAGAACCACGGGAGTTAAATAAGCATTCAAATGAATCTACTCAACGCCTGAATGAGTTTCAGAACCAACGTAATTTATTACTACGAACATTTTACGGCATGATACCTGATGATGATGATAGTGCTCTGTCCGAAGACAGGTCCTGGCGATAGTTATTGTCTTGCGCATTACTACGCATGACTTTTACCACCGA
>JAQFYQ010000437.1:0-17253 GCA_034694885.1 Buchholzia appendiculata | reverse complement strand
TATGTCTGGTGCGGTCTGTGGTAGTTGGTACTATAATGTCTTGTGTGGTCTGTGGTAGTTGGTACTGTATGTCTTGTATGGTCTGTGGTAGTTGGTACTATGTCTTGCGTGGTCTGTGGTAGTTGGTACTATTATGTCTGGTGCGGTCTGTGGTAGTTGGTACTATAATGTCTTGTGTGGTCTGTGGTAGTTGGTACTGTATGTCTTGTGTGGTCTGTGGTAGTTGGTACTGTATGTCTGGTGTGGTCTGTGGTAGTTGGTACTGTATGTCTTGTATGGTCTGTGGTAGTTGGTACTATATGTCTTGTGTGGTCTGTGTTAGTTGGTACTATATGTCTTGTGTGGTCTGTGGTAGTTGGTACTGTATGTCGTGTGTGGTCTGTGGTAGTTGGTACTATATGTCGTGTGGTGTATGGTAGTTGGTACTGTATGTCGTGTGTGGTCTGTGGTAGTTGGTACTATATGTCGTGTGGTCTGTGTTAGTTGGTACTATATGTCTTGTGTGGTCTGTGTTAGTTGGTACTATATGTCTTGTATGGTCTGTGGTAGTTAGAACTGTATGTCTTGTGTGGTCTGTGTTAGTTGGTACTATATGTCTTGTGTGGTCTGTGGTAGTTGGTACTGTGTGTCTTGTATGGTCTGTGGTAGTTGGTACTGTATGTCTTGTGCGGTCTGTGGTAGTTGGTACTATGTGTCTTGTGTGGTCTGAGATAGTTGGTACTGTATGTCGGTCATTGTGTTAGAATCAATGCTTATTATTGTTCATTGTTGCGAATACCACTGCTGAAATAATCTGACGCGAATGTTTGCACGCTTTCACTTCGCTTCTTTGACGTCGACTCGATAAAGCCGTAGCAAGTACGCTGTGACATCTCTGCACTCAGCAGTTGCACGATGCCGCTGTTTAAATGCGGTGGAAATCGTAATCGTATTGCGCGTACTACCATTATTATTGGCTCAGATTTTTTTGTCGAAATTATACAGTGGTGTGAATTAATGATTGATTGCTTGTCAACTGTGCTTGCTGCATGATGCCACGCGGCGGCGTGCTGTACTCAACAGCTGCATCTCGTTGCTTATCTTTCGCTTCGCTAGAGTAATTGAGACCGTAGCAGCAGCCGACGGCTGTTTTGAATTTTCAGATGATTGCTGTATTGCAGCCAAGCGTTGATGTTTTGATGCAACTCGATGTAAACCATTATATCCAATAACTAGTTCGAGCGTGGGTGCGTCTGTGCTTGCGTCTATTATAACACAGTGCTTGCCAGTGTATTATGTACAACGTTTTCAACTATAATAGTCAATGCATTATCATTTGTTTATGATGATGTATTCTGCACAATTATAACACAAAATTTTTATGCATCTAATTTTATGTGCAATATTGTCTACATTTCTGTCGAAAGAAAGAAAGTTAGAAAGAACGTTAGAAAGTTAGAAAGAACATCAATGGAAGCAGCCAAGGGATTCACACATTATTAATAACTTTATTATGAATGTATGAATACTGGTGGCGGTTAATTTTGCTCTTACTTTCTAAGACATTAATTCGGTATGTACAGAATTTTGCTGCAGAATTGTTCAAGTGGATGTGTCACGTGATGACGACAACGTGCGGTATAGAACTAACAGTAGTCGTGCACTTTTGTTTGTTATAAGTTTCACCTGTTGTTGGGCGATATGAGTTTAATGCTATTATACTTCAGCATTGCAGTACTACAACTGTCAGATAAACTATCTACAACTGTCTGATGAACTGTCTGCAGCTATGAGATAAACAGTCTACAGCTGTCAGATGAATCCATGGCTTAGTTCGTTAAGGCGCCTGCCTAGTAAGCAGGAAATATCGGGTTTGAATCTCTCTGAAGTTTTTGATTGTCACTTTTTGTCTCCGACTCGACTAACCTTGACATTTGCGATATAAAGATCGCTATGTTATATGAGCGAGGTTATAATGTTTGCACTCGGTTAAATTTTCTTGTTTTTTAGCGTCTGCTGTGTTTTTGTTCATGTGTCATGATCTACGCGGTCATCAAAAGGATGATTCTATGTGCGAAGCTGTGTGTGGGCTGTATGTACTTTCGGTTCTCTGGAGTAACCGATGGTGTGATGTTTTATATGACAGCTCAATTAGGGGAAGCATTAGAATGTGTCCGGCAATACGACGTTAGCGTCTTTCATCACACTCTATGGCACATCACTTGCATTGACATTATGTCGACTGAGTTAAGGTTATAGTTCCACGTTTGAACTATGCAGATTCAGGTAAATAATGTAACATGATAATGGAGCACAAAAACGGTTTGTCAAACAAGATGAATGCCATTATAGTCTTGATCACTTGCTATTGGCATGGTTATTCGTTTATAGGCGTGGTTTTGAGTTTGTAGGCGTGGTTATTCGTTTATAGGCGTGGTTGTTTGTTTATAGGCGTGGTTTTGAGTTTATTATATCCGTTTGATCGTCCGTTAGTTGTGATCAAGTGTTTATAGGCGTGGTTATTTTCTACATAATATTATATCACATATATCTATTATTTAAGCTGTAACTGTGTTTTATTGTTATTTAAACTAATGTACTTATTCTTATTACAAAAACGATGCATGCGTGTGATGCTGCAATACGAATTGATAGCAGGCTATTTTTGGCGAGATATTTACTCAAATTTGGTTGTTTAATTTAAAAACTGAAATTGTGTTGTATAATTTCCGAGCGTGATATGCCATAAACGATATCAATAAATAGGTGGAAAAAATGTATTGACAGTATTTGATTAAAGGTTGCCCTGTTTCATCTCGGCATGTCGGTTTTCAAACAGCAGCAGTTTCTCTTAATTAGATTGCACTAAAGATAGCAAATAGTAAATAAACGTTAGGTTGGATTATTTTTGGATTCGATATACATGGCATTATTACCGTTGTTATTGATCTGTTTTTGTAAGAAGTTGTCGGTGAAATATTTATCCTCGTCGTCGTCGTCGAGTCGTAATTGCAACGTATCTGTGTCGCGACGACGTGATGAACCGTGTTGCTTGTTGCTGATGAACCGTGTTGCTTGTTGCTGATAAACGTGTTGCTAGTTGCTGATGAACCGTGTTGCTAGTTGCTGATGAACCGTGGTTGCTTGTTGCTGATGAACCGTGTTGCTTGTTGCTGATGAACCGTATTGCTTGTTGCTGATGAACCGTGTTGCTCGTTGCTGATGAACCTTGTTGCTGATGAACCTTGTTGCTTGTTGCTGATGAACCGTGTTGCGTGTTGCTGATGAACCGTGCTGCTTGTTGCTGATGAACCGTATTGCTTGTTGCTGATGAACCGTGTTGCTTGTTGCTGATGAACCGTGTTGCTTGTTGCTGCGGGTCGCGCAGCTTATGTCGTCGCTGATTTAGTCGCTGCGCGACGCGGAATTGAAGAAGTAAACAACTCGTTAACTACTCTTGACTACGTGCAGAGCTACAATTGTTCTTCCCCGCAGCCATTGCTATTTTAACGAGTGTTGCACGGTTACATTTAATCACCCGCAGCATTGACGTGTTTCTTCCTCTGTTCCTCTCAGTTGACGTTTCGTTAGTTTTTCATTTCTTGGCGATAATAAATTGTGAAAGAATTGTTGGTTGTTATGTTTGTTGGGAGGGGAGGTGGGGGGGTTGGAGAAGGAAGATGGGGAGACTTGTTGGCCGTCAAATCTTGAAGTAAATAAATGGGATAATGCTTTTCAATATGAATAGTTGATGATATGGACAATCATTTTCCGTTTCATAGCGTATAGTATGTGTAAGCCCTAACGACATTTGTTATACCAGCCACTGAAGAAAATCACTCAAGATTGAGTCACTTTGAAAACGGATATGTGAGCTATGTTAAACACTCTCCAGCAGACTTAATATTTAACCTAATATTTAACCTTGTTTTCATATTTATGGATGTCTCTGGCGTAGCCATATTTAATGCAGAGTTTATGGCAGAGGGAGAGAAAAAGATTCCCATCTGGAAGTTGCGAATGTAAGAATAATACGACTCCATGAACTAATCTTTTGTAGATGTTAGTTTTGTCGATAGATGGCTACGCCAGCTGACCGTCAGCAGCTGTCACGTGAGCAGATATATGACATCATCAGTTGCCACGTGAGCAGTTGTGTGAGGTCATCAGTTGTGACGCGATCAGATGTGTGACGTCACTAGTTGTCACGTGAGCAGATGTGTGACGTCATCACTTGTCACGTGGTCAGATGTTTAACGGAGATACGTAAGTTGTCACATGATCAGATGTTAACGAAGATAAGTTGTCACATGATCAGATGTTATCGAAGATAAGTTGTCACGTGGTCAGATGTTATCGAAGATAAGTTGTCACATGATCAGATGTTATCGAAGATAAGTTGTCACATGATCAGATGTTATCGAAGATAAGTTGTCACGTGGTCAGATGTTTAACGGAGATTAGTTGTGATGCTAATATTATGTATTGAATGGGAAAGTAGGATGGAATATGATTAATGTATGTAATTTGTCAACGTTACATCAAACTTGACGCGATCCATTGATAGTGCTGTACCAGAGACTCCAGAGTGAAAGGTTCTATACTGTATAACTGACTAGTCGATATAATTAAGACGTGGGCGAAAATTCCTTTCTAAAGGCTGGGCGCGGATTTTTTCAATCTTTTTTTTCATTTCATTTTAAAACAAATAAATTTGTTGTGTGGTCAACTTATTGATGCATTTCTATAAATATTTAAAAAAATAAGTTACTTTGTCTCTTCATAAATTGATCATTTAGTGGAAGTTGCAAAGTGTTGTATGGTGGGAAATTCAAAATATATTGAATTATGATTAACTTTATAGTTTACGGGTAAAATTTCGCTGAGAAGATTCAAAATATGTTGAATTGTGGTTCAATTGATAGTTGAGAGTAAGAATTGATAGTTTAGAGTAAGAATTGATAGTTTAGAGTAAGAATTGATAGTTTAGAGTATAAGATTTCACTGTCTCTGGAGCATTCATCGTGAAAGAGTCAAAATTCGCACTGCACTATTTTTGACCTTTCAATGTTGACAAGCAGTGAAATTTTGCTTCACACAAGCCTCAGATGATGGAACAGAATGAGCATGGGAACCTTTCGCAAGAAGAGCCAGTCCTGTTTTATGGTTTATTTGTCAAGGAGCTCAACCTGAAAGTCCTGAATTTAGTATTGCAGCTCAAGAGATTGGGACTAAAATAAAGACCTGATGCCGGTAGCTTTTTATTTAACTAATGATGCCTAATGAAGACACAATCGTTTCAGTATATGATGTAGTAACTTTTACCTGAATGACCTTTGATCCTATAGTTTATGTACAATTGACAATCTTTAAGACGTACTGTAGATAATAATAGTATTGTGTGTATTTGAGTATGGGCCAAGTTGTTCTTACTAAAATAACTCATTTCATTGCAAGAGATGCAGCAAATCACAGGTTTTGTTGGCAGAGATAACGGTCGAGTCGTTAGTGGGATGTACTGTGCTATATGACGGTGCGGTACGACGCCGCGAAGTTTTCTGTGCATTGCTTCTGTAACTCATTAATTGTCTAGTGACATATGGCTGCTTGTCGTGGGTAGCGTTGTTTACTAATGTATTATTCAGTCCGGAAGAGCAGGTTGAATGACTTCCTATCCTGCTGCTCTGATTGGATGATTGAATCAGCAACGCCAATGCTGTAAGGTCAATCCCGGTCAGTCCACTGACTGTCGGTCTGTCAGTGTCTGACTCACTGCTTCGCTTGTTCCAGTAGTTCTTGTACTGTGCAACGTAATTCTTTCCTGACTATTGTCTGTTTGGATGACTGTCTTAGTTGGTTTATGTACTGCACAACGTACTAGTGTTTGGCTCGCTCCACTGGTTTATGTACTGCACAACGTACTAGTGTTTGGCTCGCTCCACTGGTTTATGTACTGTGCAACGTAATCTAGTGCACGCTGAGGTCGTTTCGTGCACCGTTGTTCCAGGACAACATTTGTCAACCCAGTATGATGTGAGCCAGCACGGGCCAGCAGCGGTCAAGCGCTTAGGTGACTGGTATAATGCGCTGCCGAGGGGTGGCAGCGAGGGGGGGGTCCGTTGTACAGTACACAACCTATCTGGCGACTCGATGTTGTTGGAATTAGTCATAGACTTTTGTCATCGATTCAATACAATCTGTTATTGATGATGTGTAATAGACTGTCTTAGACTGTCTTAAACTGTCTGTCATGGACTCAGTCTGTCATGGACTCAGTCTGTCATGGACTCAGTCTGTCATGGACTCAGTCTGTCATGGACTCAGTCTGTCATAATTCTGAGTGTGTCATGGACTCAGTCTGTCATGGACTCTGTCTGTCATGGACTCAGTCTGTCATTGACTCAGTCTGTCATGGACTCAGTCTGTCATGGACTCAGCCTGTCATGGACTCAGTCTGTCATAATTCTGAGTGTGTCATGGAATTTATCAGTCATTGACTGAGTGTCAAGGACTCCATCCCTCATGGACTCAGAAAGTGATAAACAATACATTCCTATTGTTTACAAACCTTTGTTCCTCCTACAGTTTACTTCTGCCTCAGATCAATGCTGTGCACGTGACGTTGCGTGGCCAATGAGTGGACGTTGCACGTGACGTTGCATGCCTGCCCAATGAGAGGACGTTGTACGTGACGTTGCATGGCCCTGTGCTGAAATTCTCTCTTTTACTGAGTAAGGCTTCGTCTAAAAGACAGATTTGTGCAGATATTATGTTACAAGTTACAACTACGAATGAAGGATGAAGTTGGGTAGGATAGAGTCGGCGTCCTTTTTCGTTGTGTGCTTGCTTTGCAAGATAAACAGCAGCGAATATGCACTGTCCTGAACCGTCTACTTACCATGACTATCGAGCTTGAGGTACTTAACCAATCGTAAAGCTTATAATCATGTTCAGCTGACTGCTCTTTCTGTTCTTTATTGGCCGAGGAGCTTCAGGTTGAATTGCTAACTTGTCTGTGCAAAGTTGTAAAGCTGATGGAGAATAATTATTATTCTGCTTGCTGTGCGCGTGGAATAGCATTAGAATCAAGTTTAGTGTTTAGTGCGTTTCTTGAATAATGAGCAATTGATTGCATAATAGTGCTTAGGTGCATCTAGATAAATCAATGTAGCATGATGCTATAGATGAATTTATGTAAAACATGGTATATTGTATTGCAGGGCACCGGATAAGGGGTATACTATAAAAGAAGGTATTTCAATGCTGTCGGTATGCTAGTGCATGAGTGTAGCATTTCGATTCTACGTCACTGTGTTGTCAAGCTGTGTCTAACGATGTATGATGAATATGATTTGTAGCGCCAGATATTCTACTCAAGATATGCAGCGCGAGATATGTACATGAGATGTGCAACAGCACAGGATATGCAGCATTAGATATGCAGCACAAGATATGCAGCACAAGATATGCAGAAACAACATATCCCTGTGGTATGATGAATTGTTTTGTGCCTAAAGAACTTAAAAGTTCAGAAAATGATTCCAGAAATTAAGTGAATAGAATATAACGTATTAGGCCCCGTGAGTACTACTTAAATAATGTTCAACGCATTTGCGTTCGTTCACATTTGCGGTCGTTCTAGATAATAATGTCTATGCTATTATACAGGCCAAGTAATATTAGAGACTGAACATTATAGTCTTGTCCATTGAGCTGCTAATGATGTTACCAAGTTGCTAGATTTAGCTGTCAAATCGAGTCGTTTAATAGTTGTTAACTATATACTATAGTATTTAAATAGATGGCAGTGTACAAGAGCTTGTACACAGGACCACTGATTTGTACAGAGCACTGTGATTATAGTGTACTATACACTCTTTGTCAAATATACAGCAATTTGTGTGCTCTGAACAAATTGTGCAGTTATTTGTACAGCCTGATCAAAGTGTACAGTAGTTTGTACACTCTGAGCAAAGTGTACAGTAGTTTGTACACTCTGATCAAAGTGTACAGTAGTTTGTACACTCTGAACAAAGTGTACAGTAGTTTGTGTACTCTGAGCAAAGTGTACAGTAGTTTGTACACTCTTTGTCGCAGTGTGCTGTGACAAAGAGTGTACACTCTGAGCAAAGTGTACAGTGGTTTGTGCATGTTTTAAGCAGCGACATTTGTACAACTTAATGTACAACATTGTTGTTCTGCATATAAGCAACAGTTTTCCTTGCTAATAATAATTCATATCACGGCATGAACATCAATCAGTGGAAGAGATGTATCTGGGGATGTATTTGGAAAGCACTGAGATATAAACAGATAATCGTTCAATGTCCCTCTGAAGATAAAGCTTGTCGTTTCTTCCAACAATACCGAACATAATATCATCTGTTTGGACGTTGAACTTGGAATTGTCTGTTAGCTTGATCTCGAGTAATTTAATTTAGTTTGCTATTTCAAATTAATTCAATTTGAAATTGTCTTAAATTCGCTGTAAATCAAGGGACCATGTGACAGATATTTGGCAAGTTATTGTTGTTCTTTGTCTTTGAACGAGGGCTTGAGATCGCTACAATTATTTTTGCATTTCGAGTGCTCATGCACGGTGCGTTTCGTACCAGGCAAACCGAGGCGCGATATGATGCATGGTATTTATAATGTGTGATGTGTAATACTGATGTTTCTGTTATGATATTTTAAATATATAAATTTGTCTGTTTACTGGTTTAGTTTTTGTTCACGCTTTTTCGCTACCATGCATAGACGGTGGTACTGTGTCGACATGTAGCTCTATGGATGATTTAAGTGATGTTTCTTCGGCTAGGGAGTTTGAAGACTGATGATGATGATGATGTTATAATGGATCTTCTGTGGTATTTATAGAACACGTTAGTAATTACCTGTAATAATGATTGCAGCTGTGTAATGTGTCTTGCTCGCGTATTGTTGTTCCTCAATAATTAAGAAAAGTAATACCGTAATTATAGATCTAAAAGATTCCGTAATTATAGATCTAAAAGATTCCGGTTAGCACGTTCAGATTACTGCACAGAAATTAGATTATTTTCTCCATTACACGCCCACGTGAAGTGTATTGTGCTGTATGTATTGTTTAAAGTCCAAAACAAGTCATTGTTCTTAGACTATATGAGTTATTTGATTTTGTTGAAATGAGCTGATTACCATGCATTTGGACCCGTATATTTTTGATCAAATAGATTTTGATAAGTTTAGTAGAATTATGTTCTGCTTAATTTAGGTTTTACAGTGACATGAATTGTATAATGATGTTTCAGTGGGGTTTGGAAAAGGAATACGACCCACTGTTAGTCTGACTGCTGATCCTTCCTACTGACACCCTTCCTACTGACACCCTTCCTACTGACACCCTCCCGACTGACACCCTCCCTACTGACACCCTTCCTACTGACATCATCCCTTCCTACGCCCTGCTTACTGAAATCCTCCCAACTGACACCCTCTCTGCTTCCAAGACTGCACGATAATGTCTGATGTGCTTAACGGTGTCTTCTGCTTCCTCATGTAATTGCTGTGCTCTTTGACAGTAATGTACGTGAGAGATCGTTTGATAACTGCATCTCTTCTTTGAGTCTTTAGGAAGACATTGACTTTAATGACTCGATTCATACTACTGATTGTTGTTTTTTCTGTATTTGAAAGTTGTTGGTTTGAAAGTCGTGCCAATGTGATACCACTTAACCTGAACTAAGGTGAAGCAGTATATTTGTAGTAGATCATGACTGTAAAATGTCTAAACTGATAGCTTTATTCTTAAAGCTACAGGTCATTCCGTTTCGTCCTCCGAGTGGTTGTGATCCAATGTTTTATATAATAGGTGATCTGATAAGTATGCTCTGTAGCTTTTAGCACGTTGTGATCCTAGAAACGTTCTGCATATTGTTTCAAGAGGTTTAACCTTCACGTAAGTCCATAGTCAAGTTACACCTGACAGTATATGGTGACATTTAAGCTTGTTACTTTTAGCACCCTAAAATAACAGTAGAGTGAATTCTGTTTGAGATAAAAAGAAGAATATGATGCAACTAAGTCCTGCTGAAGGCCAGAAATAACAAAAACACAAAGGATATATGCAATTTTTCTTGATTTAAGCTATGTAAAGCTTTAACATTACGTGTGGTTTTTTTAAACTTAGGTTTACATTTAAGGTAATAGAATCGCAACCTAAAGCTAATATCAATGGCCAAATTTCTGTATTATATGCTACCCTGTAAATATAACCATTAATTGAAGTAGTGTCGTCTATAGGAAGGAATAATGGAAAGGTAGTTTTAGCATGTTCGAATTGCAAGAAACAATTGTTCAAGTACTACGATAAGGAATATCATTTGGTAAAGGATGTTTTTGCAAGATAAAAAGAAGAAACCCTCCCCCATTATTTAACTTCTCCTTTGGCTTGGTTTCCGTTGTAGTGTTCTTTAAGTTTTAGTAAAATAGAAGCAATATGTAGTAAGATATCCTTGGCTACACAATTGTGATGAATATGAATATGTATAATGAATATGAATAGGTGTAAATTAGATCTTAAATCTGTAATTATATTGGTTTCTAAAACTTGGTTTTTAGCGAAGATTCCTAAGTTCCTTACTGAGCTTACAAGTTGTTTTATTATTATTAACTGGCATAATTAAAAGAGATTTAATTGCAGATTGCATGTATCTTTTGATTGTTCTCTGAGGTGTATTTATCCTAAACCAGTTATTATTTAAAAGTCGAAATACATTTAACTATTAAACGGAACGGATGACTTCATTATCTGCCTTTTGTTTAATAATGTCGTCTTTAGATGAAGAGTTGTGCTGATTACTGTCTTGAATTCTGCTGATATAAAGCCTATCGAGTGTTGCCTTGCAAGATCATTAGACGTTTGTGTGTGTGAAGCCAGGCAAGTCTTGCTTTGCTGGAAGCTGAACAAATGCAGCATCCCTAGGGGCTATTTGACGGCGACGACGACGGCTGTCACTCACTAGCTCAGTTTGTCTTTTCTGCACTCTAGATTTGAATTAAAGAAGTCGTCTCGGAAAGTTCTTCTAAACGATGTGAAAAGAAAGGTTGTGTTTCAGTTTTTGGCTTTTCTTTTTTTTCATGTCACCGTGTCCACTATTACAGTAGCCCTAGGAGTTTTGGTGTTGCATCTCCCACTCCCCCGACCCCTTCCCACTCTCTCCTCCCTTCCCCCCTCAACGACGAAAAGGTGGTGGACATCTTGGCTTTGCACTGTTTGTTCTTTATGTTTCAGCGCTTATTTCCCGCGTGTCGCTGTAAAGTAATTGATGATGATTTGAAATAAATTTGTTGATGTTGATGTATGTAGTTGGAATTGAATTAGTGTCAGTTTTTTGCTGTGATAATGTATCGACAGTGTTGTATTTATTTGGATAGCATATTTTATAATAATTATGTTCATGGAAGAAAGTTTGAAGACGCGTGTTTCATTATTTTGTAAACGTGTGTTTACGTAGTCAATTATCCGTATTCATAGAGTAACTTGATTGTTGGTTTTAAGAACTATTGGTTCTTTGTTATAACCTTGATCTACTTTGACATCATTTCTCTTGGTCCTATCGTAGATTTGTTAAACATTTAAAATTCAAATGACTGCTAATTTCAAGAATTGGCTAAGAATTTCATATTATATAGTACTTAATTCTAGATTAGGATTAACATACTTAAAAGAAGCTCTTTTCTCTTATGGCATTATGAATAATCCATATTGTCCGTCATGCCATTCTGGTCTTGAATCAGCGGAACATTTCTTTCTGAGCTGTAGTTAATAGGAGAAACAATTATACTCTTTTCACTAATATAGACTGGCTACTATTTGTTGCTGAAGGTGGATATCAAACTAACGGAACGTCGACAAACTCTGAATTAATAATATATCAGTCCCATCTAACTTTCAAGACACTGCAGAATATTAACAGCGATTTATACCATATAATTTCTATAATCGTGTTCAGGAAGAAATCACTTTTCATCAAAAGCAATAGACATGTTTATTTGAAATATATATTATTATTGTTTGCTTGTTTGTATTGAGTATGATAACTGTTCCATCTTTATTTATGCAGCACTTGACCTGCCTTGTATGTTACTGTATTGCCTATTTGGAGAGCCTGTTTTATGGCCAGAGCTCTGTCTTGCAATCAGTAAATGTATTTACAATATAAAATAATAATAATTTGGTGTTTTATTATACATCAATCAATAATCTTATGATCTTATAATTTTATATTTTATATTTAACATCACTCGTTATGTAGACGAGCGATAAATTACAATTTCTCAAGGAGCATTGATATGTAGCATATCATCCAGTTTAACATCCATGTCCAATAATTCATGTCACACTATTTGTGTTATTTTTTACTCGGGAATTAGTTGTTGCAAATGGAGTGTTCTGAATTGTTTTTTCTGTATTTCGACTTTTGACTTGCAATGATTGGTTCAAATTAATTTTTAATTCGAATCAACTAATTATAATTAAGATGATAATTATACCGTAAATTGAATTGATTGCATGTTAACAAAACATCTCAGGTATTCAATTTGACCTCTCAGTTTTCAACTACCGTACTGATATTTGTATTATACAAAAAATAACAAAACCCAAATTGACTTAAGTCCAATTGTTTCCATGATGGATAGTTCCTAGCCTATGACCAATGGTAATGCGAGCAGAACCGAAGCTCATTGTCCGATAGTACCTGTGACCAATAATAATTATTATTGTCCTAATCACTATGCTTTTAAACAACAAGCACCGAGTAACCTGGTGTTTATTTTAAGAACGTTTAGTATCTTGTTTACCCTGTATCTTGTTCATACCGCTGATGTCTTTGAGCGGCTCGCGCAATACAATTATCTGCCTCATCGTTTGCCACCAGTCTCCAGAGAGACATCAATTCTTGCCTGTCAATTTGGTCCTCGAATCGCATCGTCGGTTGTAACGACGATGGTCACAGTATTATTGTGTCCGCAATGGCTTGTAGATATGCAAGCATTACATCGTGTTATATATATATACAGATATAACAAGGACTCTAGCTAGGGCCGGTTGATGTATGATTTATTGCACGGGCACTCTTCCAGGCCTAAATGTTGTAAACTTTGTATCAGTTGTACTGCAGAGCTGATAGAACATCAACAGCTGGTGGTGCTGTTCCTTTCTTGTTTCGTTTCTTACGACTGTACTGCGTTGCATTTTATAATAGAGAACTTCTGCTGTGAAATAAATAGACCGTGGACATCCTTAGGTTCACTCCAAATAAGTGGAATAAAATGGAAGTCGCATACAAACTGTATAAAAATTAAGCAAACGCTTATTAACGACAGTGGTTATATGATCGGAAATCAGTGGTCTGTGGTGCCGAGTCCATGGGACGGGATTCTCGAGAAGCTAGGTTCCGGTCTTGCTTGATCCGTGGCCTGCAGCCTCAGTATGTCTCTGCGATACTGTGATACAAGTGTGTGCGACGTGTGTAGTACGTCTGTGTGTGTGTGCGTGCTTGTGTGTATGTGTTTGTATGCTTGCGTGCTTGTATGTGAATTACATGACTCCTTCTCATGCTTTATTGTAATTACTAATTAGACAGGTCTACCTTTGTATGTTGTACACGGTTAATATAATGCACTTACATTGCTCTTCCTCTTATGAAGACAGATTCCTATAGTCGGCTACTTTGTTGTTCACAACTACATCAACATAATATGGAGTATTGCGTGAGGCTGTGTGTTGATACACTTGCTTTTTACTCAAAATTGCAACGACAACAATAATAAAGTGCAAACTGCCTATTACCCTGTATTTAGAAGTCATTTTAATAACAAAGGTACAGAGTGGTTCTTCCCCTCCTCCCCTTTGTCTATTTTAGTGTGAAAAGTGTCAGATGAGTAGGAAATGTTTTAGTCGCATGTATCAATGATTAGTCACTCTAAAAAAGTTGTGCAGCAGGTTTAACCCAGCTATATTGCGCCTCGGAATGTCAGTGACAGATGTCCTGGCACGCACGGCGCATGTGAAAGAAAATGCTACATACATACATTACTTGACTAGTTAATTAAGTGTATAAAACTGTAGGTAGGCTATATTTAAAATTACATTGCTAATCTTTCTTGTCAAACTTTCCGAGAAGATACTGTAAGTTTTAGTTTCACAATTATGTCTTTCAGTCTGTGGTTGAATAATGATGTACAGTGACATCGATGGTTACTAGTCTCTCAGCGGTACATCAAATATGCATTTAGTAGAAACTTTCAACAGACTAATGTCATCTGTGATGAATTATTGTTGCCTATAACGATACACTACATATATGATGTCCAAGACCTTACATTGCTTGACTAATTGTGGACTGATATCCTTCATTGTTCTAGACCTTACATTTTTTGACTAATTGTGGACTGATTTACTTTGTTGTTCAAGACGTTAGATTTACCAATTGTGGCGTAGATCTCTTCTTTCTTAACGTATTATGATTGATCAAATAACTAACATTAGTCTACTCAAATTTACTTTTTAGTTCATTTGTACTTTGACTCGGTTGTTACTAAATTTTATATAAATTACCGGTCTCTCAATATGATCATCGATATGAGAAAGGAAAGGCATCCGGCGGTAAAATCTTTACTGAATTGGTTCAATAATGATACGGTCGTGAGCGATTACTCAGGGTGAACATTTTGCGCTAGTTTGACCACATTCATTTTCCTGGTATCTCGAGTGGAAATTTTGGCATAAAACGTTTATACTTCGATAGTTGAACTTAATGCGTTGAGGACGATGATGATAATCATCCCCATAATCGTCATTCCAGAATTGAATGGTGATGGAGGAGTAGATAATGATGAGCATATTTATGCTTAACGGTCTCATATTGTGTACGGAATTAACTGTATACTTTGCCGAGTCACTGCTGTCTTTAGACAGCAAGCCCGTGATGACAGTGCTGGCGCTAATTAATGTGTCGTGATTGTAACACAAGAAGGACAATAAGTATAGAGAGTCGATGCAGACTCGAGGCTTTCAAGACTTTGTGCATCATCACTCGAGCAGCTATGTTTCAGCAAGAGATGTAACATAATAGCAGTGACCAAGATTCTTCAGCGTCATTTTGCTTGAGTGCTTTTAGTTGTCTTGCTATTTTCCATTGCAGATTTGGAGACTAAATAGTTTTCTAAGCGGTCACAAGTAGGAGGGAGGGAGAGAGGGAGGGCGTGTGTGTGTGAGAGAGAGAGAGCGAGAGAGAGCAAGAGAGAGAGAGAGAGAGAGAGAGAGAGAGAGTGAGAGAGGTGGGGGAGAGGGAGAGGGGGAGGGATGATGAACAGAGACAGACAGACAGGGACAGACAGACAGACGGAGATAGACAGACGGAGACAGAGACAGACAGAGACAGAGAGAGTAACAACGACGATGATGAAAAATAAGAGAAAGGGAGATGAAGATAGGAATAAGTAGAGTGAGGAATAGGGACAACGGGGTGGGGGAAGTAAGGGCTAAGTTATATAATTTTATTTATGTTGTCACATTCATTATATATGCATAATTCCAATTACTCGTTGTATATCCATAATTCTAATTACACATTGTAGTGTTTGTCATTTCGTTATCATTTTATGCACCCCTTCCCCTTGCATCCCTCCCCCCCCCCGTTGTCTGTAGAAGAAAGGTCAGAATTCGCTTTTCATTAAGATGCATGCTTTCAACATCTCGCCACCTTCTCGTTATTTGTTATTGTGCATTCTAGTCGGTCTTACCCAGGTCCTGTGCTAACTAGCTTTGCATTTAAGAGCACTTTGCGCTTGCACTATTAAGGCTGCTTGCATCCTTGATACCTTGATAAAAATGTTACTATAGACTCGCCATGTTCTTTATGGACTAGAAAACACTGGGAGAAATGAGATTGTTATTGTCTGGAAAGAACCCAAAAAAATATTCATTGAATCCAAAAGCAGAATAAATGCATGCTCATGTAGTTGCTGAACGACTAGAGCGTGCTATGTAGCAACTCCTTTTCAGTGCATTTAAATGAAGGAAAATATTCGGGATGTCTGACCAGAGAAACATGTCTGACGTTGTCTACGATAGATATGTCTGTCTGCATTTAGGCTTCAATGTTATTGAACCACGATGATGATGAATGACAGAAATCTTTGAAGGGTTACTTACGAGTTATCTGTATGATTCTTGCTTAGAGGGTAAAATCATGTACATAGTATATTTTGACATTTTAATACCTGTATGAAGGCTGCTTAAATCGTCATAACTCCATACAAGCTGCTTGAACACTGAATACCTATGAAAATGTAATTTTAAATCAAGGAATCTGGACTTTGTCGTTCTAACATTATTTATGGCATCGCTTTTTTTGTAAGTGCTGATTTCTGTTAAATATGAAAGTAAATGTGGCCATACTGTGTAAATTATTATCCTACTGCAGATCCCAGATGTTTGGCGGTACTTTGTTTCGTACAACAATGGCGAAAAATAATAATACAGTATACATCTATTTCAATAATGATGAATAAAAGATTGTTTTGTTGTGTTTCAGATAAACTATTCAATGTTGCAACGAAAGTGCTGGGCAGGACCGTCTCCTGTGGCAATCAGTCGGACGGCGAGTACAAGTTCGCGAGCGAGACGTGGTCCTGCTACGACTTACAGTCTGTATTCAGCTTTTCATTCATACCTATTGACAGATTTTCATATGAAGTGTGACATTTTGTGCAGTTCAGTTGTAATTATCTTTAAGTGATTATAAATGTATGATTTGTGTTGCATTCACAGAGTTGTATATTTCTTTAGAGTTTGATTTCTTTTCGTTTGTTGCATAAATTGTTTTGAGTTAGACTTTATATTTGTGGCTTATGTAGCTTTTGTATATCATTTAGATCATGTGCTATATATATAGTATGCTACATACTTTCAGTAGAATTATAATATCTCAGTATTTGACAATATCATGTCAAATATTATGTCAAATACTGAGATAATTCCAGGTACCCAGAACCCCCTGATAAATCATTCTGGTATTTCCAGAATGGTGTACTGGAAAGACAAGGTTCGTACAGATGATGTACAGATGATGGACTTAGGTTCAAAGAATACTTGGGGTCATCCATTAGTACGTACCGTACGCATGGAGGCGGGAGTGGAGGGGGACACTCAAAAGTGTATGCGTGCGTCTGGGCCCAGTGGGGGAGGGAGGTCTACTAGAAATGTACGTATGCATAGGAGGGGGG
>JAQFYQ010000436.1:0-17258 GCA_034694885.1 Buchholzia appendiculata | reverse complement strand
ATATATATATATATATATATATATATATATATATATTTATATACAGTGGTGTGCAAAAGTCTGGCACCACCTTGTTTTTCGCATATTTTAAGCGTTTTGACCTCCTACGTTAATTGTTTTTAATTAAAAATTAATTTCTGTTATAATTTGTGTGTTCCACGTTACAAAGGATTCATTTATGTATTATAATCCACTCTAGGACCACTTGCTCCAGTTTTTAACATTAGATTTGATACGAGGCCTTGCACGCATGTGTTGATCTTCCATAACTTTCTTTGATCCAGGTTACAAAGTTGATCCGGATCCTACAATCAGCACGCTTTGGTTTTGACCAATCAAAAGACTGGTTTTGTCAGCCAATCACATTCCAGGCGTTTAGGTAACAGGACATCTATCAAATGGGCGCACTTTCGAATTTTATGCACCTTAAGAATCAACCTTGAAGAAGAGTCGCAGCCTGATGTTGGAGGATCGTGTTCGTGTGACACTGATGAACGAGGAAGGGTATTCCTCGTTAGGATGTTTAACAGTAAGATTGAGGCACTCAGTTTTGAACTCCTCTCCAGGAAACCTCCTCAGCTAAGTGTGGGCATGGTTGCCACACGAGCAGAAGGTGTTTTCGTCACTGAAAAGAACCTTCTACCACATCACACTTGTCCAGATGGAGTGTTTTCGCGCCCACTCAATTCGTTAGCGCATTTACTCGCCTGTCGTCAGTGGCATGTTACGTGCCTTACAGTCCCATAGTCCAAACATCAGGCAACGACAACGAACAGTTGATGCTGAATTCATACTGACGCTAGATAGCTCTGACCATTCACGGAGTAGCTGAGGGGAAGTCAACTTCCGATTTGTCAGTGGCAGACGTCAAAGAGCCCGATCCAGGCGTAATGCTCATGCACGTGGACGACTGGAACGTGGCTCGTCAACCAACGAACCTGTCGTTTTCTTCTTCTGCAGGATCCGTACAACCTTGCTGTGACTGCATACGACAACGGCGATCTCCCGCAAGAATAACCTTCCTCATTCATCACTGACACACGAACACGATCCTCAAACATCAGGCTGCGAGTCTTCTTCATGGTTGATTCTTATGGTATCTGAAATCCGAAAGAGTGCGTCCATTTGATAGCTGCCCTATTACCTAGACGCATGGACTGTGATTGGCTGAAGAAACCAGTCTGTTGATTGATCAGAATCAAGCGTACTGATTGGAGGATGCTATCCACTTTGTACTCAGGATCAAAGAAAGTCATAGAAGATCTACATGTACGTGCATGTCCTAGTATCAAATCTAATGTTAAAAACTGGAGCAAGAAACTGGAGTGAAAACTGGAGTGGTCCTAGAGTTGATTGTAATGTCCAAATAAATACCTTGTAACGTAGAGCACAAAAAATATCAAAGAAATTTACAAAAAAGTAATTTTGGAGGTCAGAAAGCTGAAAATTAATGAAAAAACAAGGTGGTGCCAGACTTTTGCACACCACTGTATACGAATGGTGCGCTTCTTGCACTTCTTAAACCGTCACTTTAGTTCTCAAGTTAAGCAAATTAGATTTTTGAACAGTAATTTGTTGTAAAAATGGTGGTTTGAATGTAGGCTAGTAGTTTTTTTAATACTATTCTATGGCATTTTATTATGGCAATTTATTTACGGACTACTGTTTCAAACCAACGTAGTATACTGTCTATTGGATAATATCGTGGGCGGAGACCGTCGCGGAGTAACGTTTTAATGTCTGGGGGACTAAAATCTTTTTTATTTTCAAAAAGTTTTGGCCTTGGAGGGCTTAGTTTAGACCATGCCCTGACAAACTCCGTTCATACAGAATTTATATATTATATGTTTAGAAAACGTGAAATCTGTGAGAAACTGTCTCACAAATAGCTTATTCAACTACCAAGTTTGTAAACTCTGCGACTGATTCTCTTTCAAATCTGTGCGAATCGAGAATCATTGAGCTACAGCTTACAGCAGACTGTATAGAGAAGAAAGCGAAGCAAGAAATGTGTACAGGTGCATGTGAGTTATCTGAGAGAAAGAGAGTATAGGTATCAGTTGTAGATAGACGAACGAGTATACAGTGACATGGCAACCAAAGGACGTTGACCTGTACGAACAAATCCTGCGGCAACAAAAGACAGGCACGAAGGCAACGCTTCTCTTCAGAGAGAAGAATAAAGCTAAATTAAGTTGCATGCAGTGCGACGGCTATATAAAGCAATAGGCGACGGCATCAATACGCGCGTGTCAATACTCGACGCGTTGAATATGACGTCATGTTGATTAAGAAGAACGTCGACGAGTCACGCGCGTTTAATGACCGTCTTACATTTCTTCGGGCGATAATTATTATAGAACTAATTATTATTTAATCGCACGAGACCTATACAGGCACGCTCAGGTCAACTCGCCAACAGGCTTCGTATATAGATGAAGACAAATAAAATGTTCACAAATGTGTTGCTAGCTAATATTTTAACTTGCATCTTAGGAAATTCCAAGCGTAAGATCAGATCAAATTAGAGTGGTCATTATAGTAAAATAACTTTATTCTGATCAAAAGCATTTTCGACATGCCTCAACCGAAGAATCCGAACTTGTACGAGTTACACACGATGATGGACCAGTAACTTCTTTTTAAGAGGAAAAAGCAATATGGTGGCTGAACAAGTAAACACGAGGGGTAATCTATTTGCAGCGCTTCGAGGAGGGGACAGAGGTCTTATAAAACGAATCAACAATAGATTATGAAATTTAACAGCCATAGGGCAAAAACAATGCACCTTGACAAAAAGGGTCATGCCATCTCAATTTTGAAAGTAGGTGCATGGATACGTTCAAGTTGGTAGTAAACTGAGAATTATTCAAGTTTGAGCTGGAACTGCTGATGGTCGAGTGCAGTGACAGACTTTGTGACGGTGCATAGAAGAGTACATTTCTGCACCCAGTAATGCCAAACATGACAAGTAAAACAACGAATGATACCATCATCTCTTTGCTAAACTTTTAACAAAGTCAAGACGAGACGACGAGGTCAAGTAATAACTTGTTTAAACTCCTTGCGATATATTTTGCAATATTTCATAAACAATTAGAACTAATTGATCATTACCAATAAGTTCTTCTTATTGTTCTACAACAAGCGCTAACTATCTTCATGTTGATGACATCGTGCTGTGAAATAAATTTGTTTGCTTTCAATCGCTCATGTGTACACGCCTATGTTTGTATTTAAATTGTCGTCTTTTAAGTCGTAAAGACTTGACCATGTCATGTCACCTGACATTCATGTCGATGACTCGTGACACCATGTGAAGAAACATGACACAACCTCCAACAATGAAAGCCAAACCTTTAATGATAAACAATAGTATTAGTCATATCATAGAATAAACACACTACACAATGAGTGTAAATATCAACTACTTTATTCCGATTAAACACAAAACTAGCAGAAGAGATAACACACAGCAATAGTCATACAGTAAACACTACTTGAATCAAATCAGCTACAACTAAAATCAACTACAATAAAATCAAATTAAAATCATTATTAAAGATCCATCGCAACACCTTGCCACAAGTCCCTCTGCAAGCCGTTACTTTCCAAGACACTTGTCAAGAGTCCAGCATTCGTTACATATTGCATTGTGTACGAAACAACAAGATAAAGTTAGCAGTGTGCTACCCAATAGGACAACAGTATATTGCCTACGATTTAACCCGACCAATCAGATTACATATGTAAATCACTCAAACTCAATAACATGGTGCAAAAATTATTTTAATTTTTTCACACATAGAAAAAATTCCCATTACAATTGTATACATATTGTAGCTGTGAAATATACAGAAGATGTTCACGAATTCAACCCATAGTATCACCAAATTTTGCAAAGTAACTGATACAATTTTTAAAAACAATTCACTACAATATACACCATACTTAAATAATTTGTTGCTTGAAAGAACAGTGATTAAATTTATTTAGCTCTACAACATAATAAACAATACAATATTATAACACACAATAACCGACAAATAGTAGATAATTATATGCAACTCAAACAAACAGAAATATTAAATTAGTGAAACCGAGATAAATTAAAACAAAGTTTAAATCACAAGAGAACAGTATTCAATGCAAATCAAATACATAATATAAAAATTCTGGATTTCAAAATGATGCAATTCAATCAAAGTTATTGTTACAAGCAAACTAATCAGCAATGCAAATGTCAAACATAAAACAAAAAGCAACGAATAGTTAAATATTATTGAAAGTAATGATAATAAAATTCTAAGCCACCAAAGTTCACCAAACCAATTTGTCAAACAAAGATCTTATTTAGATCTATAAAATGAAAACAGATATTATACACTAGTAGTAATAAATAATGAATAGTGTATCAGTTACGCATGAATAGACACCATTTACTCCACTCTTCAGAGAAGGCAAAAATCATAGTAACTCTTTTTCATCACTTTATGTTAATAAAACAAATAGAATGTCATAAACTGTATACAGTTAGTATTCTTCCACCAGGATTAATGACTTCACATCCTACATATATCTATACAATTTATTTCAGACCTGCACCAAATGGATAGTCGACAATATTAAACATGTAGGTTATACAAATATGCAAGCACAAAACAATGTAGTGCTGAGAGCAATAATATTGTATACCGGTTTTGAAAGCTGATCAATTATAATCAAAAACAACAACTCGTCATGATTTACATTATCAAGCAACGATTCAATTAATTATTTAATTTAAATTCTTTTTATAATTATATTTCATTCCAACGTGCAAGCCCAAGGCTTGAGAATATTGTACGAAAGCACTGATGCAGCAGAAAAATAAACAAAACATTCCTTTTAATGAAACAAATTAAATCAGAGCTTTAATACTATACATAGCATACATGTGTGGTAGACACAAGCCCATCACCAAGCTCTCAGATACAGTTTTCACAGCATTGCAACATCTTTGTTTTAAAATCCAGAATTCAGTTTATAAATTAAAAATGTTAACTTATAGACGGAAATATTTACGAACAATTAACTGAAATTCAAGCTGCCGTACAGAAATTTTACTCAGCCGAAATATTGATTAACAATGCATACAATTATACTGTCGGTTAAGTTGTCACAATCAAAGTTGTAATTATTATTCGGGATAATCTTAGAGGCAATGAAAATCAATACATGAGAAAAATAGTGCAATTTTTACACTGCAAACAGTCAGGCCAATTCAACAGAAAAAGCAAAAGTTACACAAGAAACAAAGCTTAATTATAACGTTCATACTTTACACAACATAAAACACGTACTAAAATGAACATAGAGAAATCTACTCTTGAAATGGTTTAACCACAACTGAACTGAAATTAATCCTGTGAAAAGGGCAGATATAAATTATTTAAATGCATCGATGATAATCTGATATACTACTATATTTTTCAGAACCAAATTCATTTTGATAATGTTATTCCTGAATTTCAGCAAATGAAAAGCAGCCAATTAAGTTTGGTTGGATTTAAAGCTGCACCAGAAATAATCGCTTAAATACAAAATATTTCCATTTTATTGTACTTTTTGGTGTTACATTGAATTACTTACCGCCCTTATTACATATAATAAACATGCGATATTACTCAGACGTGTTAAATCCAGCAATGTACCTCTCTTGAACCATCCTGTTCAACCAATCTTCTATCAACTTAGACAGCTTCCTGATAAATGTGTATAGCTGTTTCAAGCTGTTTCAACTGTACAACTACATTCTTTCAAGGCATCATAACACCTGTTATTTGTTAACCAAGCAAGCAAAGCAGTGGCAAAGGTGCACGATCAATGCATGGCAGATTCGCAACATGCGCGCACCTCCGTCTGCGCGAAGCACTTCGCTTCCGGTGCACTCGTGCGTCGTCGTTGTGTTCACGACCGGCTGCCGTCAAGAGCCTAGCTCTTTGTCGTCTACCCATGCAACGATGCATCGCCATACAGGCAACATCAACTGTATACAAGACAGTCGATGGTTTATGTGTAACCAGACGTACGACAGAGTAGACGACTTAGCTAGGCTCACGGCAGATCAGACTCACTCTCAGCCACAGCTTACGCTTGCCTTGAGTCGACCGCCAGAAGAACACAATTACGACAAAACAATAATAGACAAAACGAAAGCGAAACATCGCGTCGCAGTAGCGATGAAAACGAAAAACCTTCACACGCTGCTGACAGCATCGCTTGCAATGAATGTCGGTGTGCATGCAGGCGCATGCGTCAACGGCCTCTTCGCCATCACAGCCATTCAGCACCGCACTGTGCATGTTCTTTACAAGCGGCTGTGGTGACTGGTCGACTGGCAAGACTTGCCGGCCAATGACAAAGAATCTGAGCGTGGCAATAAAGGAAAGCGTGCAGAGATGAGAAACAAACGCAAAACGAGAAACGACGACGAGAAAGAAAGATACGTACAAAATGTCAACATCACCCGAAGACGAAGAAGAAGAAGCGTCACTACTACTACTACAACTTTCACTAACTTCACTAACTACAGTAAAGTCGCTATTCTGCGCTAGCTTATCAAACTCATCCGACACAAGAGCGCTTTGATTGGACAGCAGGGTTGGATTGTATGCGGACGGGGCGCCACCACAGTGGGTAATACAGCTGTGATGGCGAAGTAATCCTCACTGCGGAGGGGAGAGGCCGTTGACGGCAGAGCGCTTGTACTGAGTGTACGTCACGAAGTAGTTCTTCATCTGTGACATCTGGTGGTCGACACGCTTGTAGTTGTCGTAGCTCGAGACGTCGTGCAACTCCTTCTCATAAGCGTCAGATTCCTGACAGCAACAAAGACAAACAAATAACAAACTTCATAAACAGTAGCTCTAGTTTAAAAAAAGATATATGTAATATTATAATTTTAAATAAAGTCACGGCTATCACGACTATAGTATAAGGCAGTGATGTAGTCAAGGCATTTTTCTCAAGGCCAAGGCAAGGTCAAGGCATTTGGAAAATTGGTCAAGGCAAGGCAGTAAAGTGCCGCAAGGCAGTATCAAGGCATGAAATTATACAGTCAAGACATTTTTTGCACGGTCAAGACATTTCTTTCAGGGCATTTTTTCCAAGTCAGGCAAAACATTTTGGAAAATTGACCAAGGCAAGGCAGTAAAGTGCCTCAAGGCAGCATTGAGGCAAGGTATCAAGGCCAAGGACTACATCACTGGGTATAAGGGCTATGAATGGGATACGACTTGCTTTAAGAAGGGCTAAGAAGAGACTTGTGGCAACGCTGATTGAAAGAGATTGCGCACCTGGACAATCCTATTTTCAGGAATCAGGAGGTCAAACCAGCACAATCACGAATTATTGTCAAATACTTGAATATAAAATGTTGAAGTCAAATTACTAATGGAAATTTAGAACGTTCATCGGTGATTTTTGTTATTCAAAAGGTACTAAAGAGAGCTTGCAGAATAATGTTGATACTCATTGGAGAAAATCGACACAATTTGGTTGACCAATTGTTAAGGAGTGTGAAATGATGTGGTCAGAGATAGATGTAAAGTAAGTAGGTCTAGTCCACCATCACCTGGTTAAATCAAGACCAAAATCAAAACTAAAATCAAAACTAAGAACTAATGAATTCAAAGCACGACTCACACTGCGCGATTGTAACGTGGGGATGTTGATATGAATACGTTTATGATAATCATGACTACCAAGAACGAGTAAAGTGGAATGGCTTCATAGTGTAGTGGTAACACGCTTGCTTGTCAAGCAGGAGACCCGGGCTCGATTCCTGGTTCAGGCATAACGTTTTACTCGTGATTGGAAGAGGAATGTTGTGAACGCATTCTGCATATTGACATCCACGACAATAGATTAAACAGCGCGTAACGAACACTTCCAGTCGTTGACTTTCGCTAAATAAACTCAACTATGTTATTAAAGTAATCTCGTTACTCTACTGGACTCTGTAATGTACTTCTATACTGTACTGGATTGTACTGAACTGACTGTACTGAACTGGCCGTACTGAACTGACTTGTACTGAACTGACTGTACTGTACTGAATTGTACTGGGCTGACTGTTTTTATGTTGAATTGTACTGAATCGTACTGGACTGGCCGTACTGGGTTGTACTGAATTGAACTGGATTGTACTGGATTGTACTGAATTGTTCTGGACTGACTGCACTGTACTGGATTGAACTGGATTGTTCTGTACAGTCCAGTACAATCCAGTACAATCCAGTACTGGATTGCACTAGATTGTATTAGATTGTACTCGACCTGAGTGTACTAAGTATGCAAATGAGAATTGCGCAGAGAAGCGACTGAATCAAACTGTAATGATGTGCGCAGATGTTTCTAAGAAAGACCTAATCGCTGCCGTACGGTAACACCGGATCGGACCGGACAGGACCGGATCACCGGACCGGAAGTTCAGGATTGCTATAGTCCTGCAGGTCACTCACACTTCCCTCTGAACATGGGACTGTTCGAATTCTACTCAAAATTGCGATAGAGACGCCTTGAATTAGACGAATGGTGCGAAGATCCTTAGTACACGTATCTTCAATCTTGGTATTTTGGTCACTGGAGTACCTAGGACGTTTATAACGACAAATCATTAAGTGATTCCAGTAAAGATTGTATCGACTTATACAATCACATGCGGATTGAGCGAGGGAAAATTGATCAAACATTGCAAAAGTATTTTGGTCTTCTTTGTTTTAATCGGTCGTAAAATATTCATCTGCAGCTACTTCGTCAAAAAAACTACATGAACATCTTTCGGACTATTAATATTGCATGTATGAAGTTTATTAAGTGCAACTTCTCCGTCTAGGAGTTTCACAGTCACGCACAGTGTATTATAGCAACTAACGATTCAAGACTCATTCACACTCAACAGACCTGCGTAAGTAGAAAATGAAACGTTGTCAGGCAATGATGAATCAAGACAATCGAGCCATCAATCGCACCATCAATGCATCGTAGCAGTTGCACCCCCCCCACACACACACACCCTCCCCCTCCCCCACACCCCCACTGTCACCGCCACTGTCGCGTGGTGGGAATCTCGATTACAATTTGGCGCTACAGTTACGACTTGCCTGCGCGTGATTTATCTCATTTATTTGCTAATATTGAGTCGACCTTTCTTCTGCCCCAGCTCTCGCTACCTCGGGTTCATCCAGTGCAGCGCTGATTGCGCCGCTACTATAATGGAACACAAATTCTAATCTGTTCCTTTATTGTCTTCCAGTCGGGCGGATTTCGATGAGAAGAAGGAGGAGGAGGCTATTCTTCGTGACGAAGACGGCGGAATGAGTCTTGAAACTGCTCGGCGACGATTCTTTCATTAACTACAGCCATATTGAGAGCGTTTGAGATGCGGTGCGATGCTGTCGTATGGTGGTAGACGTAATTAATGACCGTTTAATGCGCGACTTCAGGAAATAAATGACGCTAATGTTTAATTCAAAGATTGATTCTGTCAATATGATGTCTAGTGCATCCAGTGTAGTTACTGTTGTAGTAACTCTTTAATTAATTTCTTTGGTCATTTGTATTATCAACAAGAAGCGCTGTGGTGAATCATCAACTTCAGCACTAACATCAACATGATGATGCTGGAATTGAATTGGTGACAGTAAATTTCTGAAAGTTTTATATTGAGCAAATATTGCAAAGTCAGTAGGCCTACTGGCACTATTTTAAATCGGTTAGTGATAAATCTACTGCGTACTTTTCAATATATGCGTTTCGATCCATTTCGTTTTATTTCACATCCAATGGAATAATACAACATAGGAAGCTGAAATTAAAATTAATTTTACTCTTTTCTATCCTAATTTATGTTTGCTTCTGCAATTTACGATCAATTTTTGTGTTTTCAAATTTAGTTCTTGGACGAGATTAAAATTCTCATACTCTACACACTATAGAGTGACTCCAATGAAAAATCTGTCAACCGATATCTTTTGTAATCACGCCTCGAGAGAATGATAGCAAGAAGGCGAGAAGGAAACGAGAGAGATAGTCAGAGAGATACATGCATACAGAGGCAGGTAGAGAGAGAGAGACATATACCTTATATGAAAGTGAAAGAAAGATGGCTAGAAGGAGAGAGTGAGACAAGCGGGCAGACAGTCAGACAGACAGAGAGAAATATTTAGAGGGTTTGATCAGCCTCGAAGGTTCGACAGCTAATATCTTCGCCTTCGCTGGAAAATTAAACATTTCATGCATCGCCTCGTCTGTGACGTGACGTGGTCAGCGTCATGTGACGTGGGCAAGTCACGTGACGTGGATAATGTCACGTGACGTCGACATGATTGTAGCAAAGTTTTCCACGAAATCTCGTGTTCAATTTCCGAGAGAACAAGAGCACACAGAGAACGACGCGAAGTTTACAGGACATTGTCAGACAGTCTATTGTCAGTTTGAAGTAAATTTAAGAGGAGCGAGGTTTTACAATCAATATTACACAATTGAGAGAACCTATCCACAGGGATATAAAGGACACAGTCTATTCTATGTGGAATAAAGTTTTTAAATTAACGTAGGTAAATCATTTTATTACGACGTTCTGACTCGTATCTTAGTCGATTGTGTCTGATTTCATTATTGGCATTTTAAATTTTGTGAGAACTTAATTGACAGTTAATTGACAGCTAATTAATTCAGAATCTGTGGTTATAATTGCAGCGATTTTGAAACGTAGACACGAAGTCATGCCGTCAGATTGTAACCTTAGTTTGTTGAATTTGGCTCATCGTATGTACAGTTGGAAATTACTTTCGCTATAGCCGTCCCAAATCTAGTTGAGATTGCCTAATGCAACAGCTGTTATAATTAGTTGTCGATGACACGCACGAGCTTATGTACTGTACTGGTTGGAAAAATGTACGAGCAGCACTAATCGATTTGAAAAGTTGATTTTTTAAAGACGCAATAAAACTAGAGGTAATTATTCTGAAGAACTGTATTTTGCCAGCTGTTCATATATAGTGATTGCAAGAGCGATGCCAGCTGCTGCTTGATCTAAAAGCACTCAATTGATTGGAATAAGTTATTGCAAACATTGTCAGCTAGCCTTCTGATAGCCTACATGCATCCACAACCAGAACCCAGGTGCATGGATCCAAAGAGTGGGACTTTAACTTTGAGGAGCCGGAAAAATTTTCCGATGATGGAAACTTTTAGTGGAATGAATTTAATAATTTTAAGGCCAGCGGGAAGATGAAAAAAATTGTTGGAACCCATCAGGGGACTCGTAATTTTCCACACCCTTATTTATTTGGGAGCGTCGATAGATATTCTCAATAGATGACCTATTGTTTTTCCAGGGCTTCATAATTAACTAATTGTACTTCTGTACAACTATTATATGACTTCTCTAGTTCTTCAATTTTATTGATTTCTACTCAGTCGGTTTCATTGTTATAAGAGAACCAATGTACGGGTGTGAATCGAACACTTACGCAAGGGAAGTCGGGATTGGATTATTTCAGAAACCATGTTGACGATGAATATCACCAGGATTGGTTTGGGTCGAAAATAAAGGTCTTAGATGAAGTGGGGAAGGGAAATGAAGTAACGATAAAGTGGGGGAAGGGTATCGATATTATCCCCGCGGGTGGAGATGAGCAAATTCTAACCCCCGAAGAAAGGAGATGGGGACATATCATGACACCGGCAGCTTTCTGGTTATACAGCCTTCAAACAAGTATCAATAAGCAACTAGTGCAGGGATGCGTTCAGAGATTGTTCATTGAGTAGAGTGTCAATGGTCTAGTGGTAGTGTTTAGCCTCCTCCTCTCGAGGTTCCGGTTCAAATGCCTTCAGCGTATCAGACGGCCGTGAGTGGAAAGGTAAAAGAGTAGCGTTGAGATGTCACATACATTTATTCACATGCAAGCTGAATAATATTAATTGATAACATGGAGATTGAATCGTGCACATTAAAAGTGAACTAATTCAAACTGGTGAAGAGATGCAATGAAATGTATTTCCTCTTACAAACATGATTGAGTTAATGCACTGAAAACTGGCGGCTTTTATTGACAATCAAGTCCTGCATCCTGACCTTTTCGTTCGATTATATGATTGAACCGCGAATCCATCGATTTTAACCCCTTACATTTCGACCCGTAAATCTTCTGACCTAAGATTCGGCTGAATCCCTGTCCTATAGCGTGTGACGTCGTTCTTAAGTTTGCGCACTTAAGTGATTGGTGTTGAAAGTGTGTTGCTTGTGTGGGATATTTAACGCTGCAGTGCTCACATCACGTTCAATTGACCTCATGTACTGGCGGAGTCACACTACGCGATAAACTGGACAAAAGTCGCAATAAAGAGCAATGACCTAAATGGGAAATCATGTCTTTTTCATCAGATAAAAACCACATCATCGTCATTAGTGTTCAGCCTTCCGGTAGGTCCAAGGCGTATAACTTTTTCGCTCGATCTGTTTTACTGTTTTCTGCTCTTCTCTCACTATTTCAGGAGATTTTGTCTTTCAGCCAATTTGGTATGGATATTATACTATATTAATAAGCTATAATATAGACTGCTTTCAGCATCAACAATCGCATATCAGTCCTCTTCTCAAGACCAGTGGGGCGACTCTGCAGCGGTTAAAATATCTCTAAATCAAGCGTCTTGACCGCTTTACACACACCGCAATCATATAATTCCAGTTACAGCATATGTAGAGAAAAATTCTGGAAATAAAAGCGAAACACAGCAGCCTAGCAAATATAACCAGCGGAAAGAATGCCACGAGCTGTCGCGGCGGACCCAGCCCTGGGGAGACGTCGTATTTAGGCGAAGCCCCTCTCGTTCCGCGTCAGGAACGCGTGGCCCCGGGTCCCGAGGAGCGGGGCCTTTCTCGGGGCTCACGGGGCGCGTCAATAGTCTCTTCCACACACGGGCTCTCTCATTCAGATCCGATTGATCGCCTGGGAATTCTAGACCGATGAACGTATGAAGGGAGGAGAGAGAGAGAGAGAGAGAGAGAGAGAGAGAGAGAGAGAGAGAGAGAGAGAGAGAGAGAGAGAGGAGGTAGAGTATAGCGAAGACGAAAAGACTGGCACAGACGAAAAACAACGGAAAGTGTGAAGAAATTCACAGCAAGCCTAGAGGCATAGAGTGTAACTTGTGTTTCGTCCGATAAAATCAATTACAGTCAGTTTTCCAATGGTCAGTTGGAGCTATTAAAGGCTGCTTTCATCACCGATTGCAATACTTGAAGAGTCTGGAATAAAGTGGCACTTGAAATCACGCAGAAAGCGCAAGAAAATTTACCATACCTTTGCAATGATTTACTTATTGATTTACTTTCGGCGCTTAAACTAGATTATTATATGTTTTCATGAAACGCACACCGATGTAACTATCAATCAATTATGAAAATTATGTTTTATTGAATTTAAAATAGACGTGCTCTTGGAATCAGGATCAGCTATTGAATTCAGACTTGATTGCACACGGCTCTGAACTCATTTAAAATTATCACTTTTAACATAACAATCCGTTAGCGATATCAGTTTGAATTTAAGAAAACAGATGATACAATGCAAGTAGAGATCGTATCCTTCAAAATTACCGAAAAGCTACTGTTCATTTTAAATCAATTCTAATATTTTTTGACGGCAGCGGGTTAAAGGTTTAAACGGGTGAAAACAAATCGAATATGGGGGTTTATTTGGCAACCTAATATCATATCTTTCACACTCTGTCGATCCGTAATAACGTGAAATATATAGTCAATGGTCCATAAAATAACAATATTTTCTTTATTTATCTATTCACTCTATTAATAATTAAAAAACCGTAGGTATAATTCTTTGATTAATATTCAATATAAACTCAATTTACGCACTGAAATATTGTAAATATGAATAAGCTATGAAATTTCTTATGTTCACAACTTAACACGACGATTTCTCCAGTAACCATGGAAACGCATTTTCACTGTCCTAAAGTCTAAAAATAAATGATTTCAGATTTACCGGAACTCAGTTTTGGGCTTTAGCGTTTGAATTGATGAGCACCATTCTCGAACGCCTAAAACGTTTATGATCTTTCTTCTTTGAAAATATTATTGAAAGCCTTTTCCTATTTAAAGGCTATTTTGCCTTTAAATGTTAACAACATCAAGATTATTGGTGATCGGTCGACGCTATGGCCTCTGCAAAATTAAGCCGCTCACATCGTTTTAACTTTGTTGTATTATTTTTAAACTAATACGTGTATAAGAATTTAGAGTTCTGGAAAGAAATCGCTCAATTAAGCGCTTAATGGTCTTTTTATTTGCCATCAGATATCGATATATGCGATCAAGCATGGAAACAAGCATTTATACAAACTCTCTAATTATTGTTGACTTTCATTCATTTTGTGATACTCCAATTAGATATTCTAATTATTATATGTAACAGAACAGTATTCTAATCTTATAACTATAGATTTGTGTACCTGTAGTACAGCCTGCGAAAGATGCTTTGTGTAGCCCGGGAATCTGGCTGTATATTGTATAATAATCAATGTCTGTGCAATATAGATGGTTTCACAAATATGACCTCAATATGATCTCAACAAATATGACCTCAACAAGATCAAATTATTTATGATTCCACTTGAAAGCCAGTTTCTTAATTTCAGAAATTGCTGTTTTTTTGCAGAAAACGCAGCACTAATTAAAAAAACGACTCTTAAATATATGGCAATGACTATGATTTAAGATGGGAATACGCAGATGGGGACTAAAACATGGCTGCTGTTTTAAACTTTTGGTCAAAGTCACTGGTTGGCTAAACTTTGACAATAAAATTAAATATTATAAATAATTGTAATATTATTTCAACTTTGTGATTCCTGGCATAAACTGATGACTAATTGCTGATGCTTTTGTGGGGTGAGTGCCCAAACGCCCGGAGCTCACTCTTGATCTAACTAGCGTGGTATTTTTCATTTTGCGATGCCGGGGTCGTCACAAAACCGCCGAGCGGGGGGGGGGGGTGGTTCCCACTGAAATTTTCCAAGGAGCGGGGGGTGGCGACGAAAATTTTCCGGCGAGCGGGGAGGGAGGTGACGATGGAATTTTTTCCGACGAACGGGGAGGGGCCACGGAAATGTAAATTGACCCCGGCACTTTTTTCCGAGGTGCCGGGATCAAATTCCGACCCCACCGGGGTCAACATTTTCGCGGGGTTTAATCCCGGAGACCCCGGTGGAAAATACCACGCTGGATCTAACGCGCTTTGTCGTTTCTTGCAAGTTGTAATTGTTGTAAAAATTTAAACTTCGCTGAAACGTTGAAACTTCAAAAAAATTAGGTCTTCAATACATGTGATTTTCGGCTGAATTGTATACATGATACTACCTTTAATCTTTCATATATGATAATAATTTGCGATGTATAGTCATCTACGTAGCTAGCCATGTACATCTCGAAACGTAGCTGGTCTGGTGGGAAGGATCCAACTTTTTGTAGTCATATCATGTAGCAGACTGCGTTCAATATGGAAATTACACGCTATTAGAAGGCGACCTAGAAAGGCTCTATTACTCTCTAGCGATAGCCCCGTGTTATACTACGCAGGCAGCGTCGTACATAGAGAATGACGAAAAAACGAACAAGAAAAGGAAAAGATATGCCCGCCTACGTCATTTCACGGCCAAACTAAATGCTAAATGGCGAAGGAAAAAGAAAAAAGACGCGTGAAACTTCGTATCTAAATATAGATGTTTTGCAAATGCAATACAATACAATTCAAAACCTGATAACACGCACAAGAGAAGAATGAGAGGAATGCTTTAAGATCCCGGCTTAAAGGTCGCAAAAAAGATGAGATATGTCGAATTTTTCCACTCAATTCATCCCATGTCTCAGAAACAAATTAATTTCGCCTGATCTTGTTTGAACATAATCTGTTTAATCGCAAAATTTCTTCGAAAAATTCCGACTTTTATATAGTCACATTAAGTGCAACTGTTTAAAGTCTCAAATCAGCGAGTCTTAGGCAGATACTGCAAAGGAATATTTTCTTTAAATGTTGGCTCTTGACTATGGCGTGTGACTTAATCAAACGCCATATTCACCGATAGCCGAAAGAAATGAGATAAGTACAAGTGGTTTCCCACTGCCTTCCTGTAGATGTGATGCCATTGATAGAGTAATCAAGACACCTACAAAAATTATATGCACCTGCAATATATAGCACTGTAATGACAATTTTCATATCCGGATGCAGCCCAGATCATTAAATCACATGTATCATAATGCTGTGAGAGCGATAGGTCGCGCAAAAAATTGAAGTACCCTGTGAGATTTGATCACGGTGGTATTCGATCCCGGTGGCATTTGCTCCCGGTGGTATTCGATCCACCGGGAATTGGGAATCTGAGCCGCAGCCGTTGCCATTATACCAGTTGGCGCTTGCTCGCTATTATGAATAACCTGATAACAATATGCTAATTGAAAGTGGTTTTCGTCTGTTTCACGGCAAGCTTGTTAAGCTATAGAATCGGTATTGAAGATCGATACTGAGCAATGTTAATGATGACCTGAGAGCAGGAGGTTGATTCTTAGCGTCCTTTCCCAATGCGATCGTTACACGCAGATAACCAATGAAACGGGTGTCCGAGGACCTATTAGCGACAATCTCGATTAATATTTATGGTATCGCGGAGAACCAGAGCAGGAGCGTTTTTTATTCAAAATTGATTTAGCCTATAGCTATCCTTTTCTGTGGATTAGTTTTTTAAAGCTCAAGGTTTATCCTGAATCGGCTGAGGAATTTTGTCTAGATGTTATGGTATTGATAAAATTATTAAGTTTTTACCGGTGAAACTCCCGTAATTTATTGTGAAAATTTAAAATTTTACCGACAATTAATCAATACTAATTTTAAGTAAATCAAGACTAATTTGAAGCAAAGAAGATGAAATTAATATTATGGAGATGAAAAATACGCAAAATAGAAAACAGTGATATGTACAATGTACATTTAACACGTACTATTTACGATTCTAGGACGATTGATCCCCGGACGATTGATCCCCGGACGGTTGATACCCGGACGGTTGATACCCCGGACGGTTGATCCCCAGACGATTGATACCCCGGACGGTTGATACCCGGACGGTTGATACCCAGGACGGTTGATACCCGGACGTTTGGTCCACGGACGGTTGATACCCCGGACGGTTGATCC
>JAQFYQ010000435.1:0-17261 GCA_034694885.1 Buchholzia appendiculata | reverse complement strand
CAAGACCAAGACCGGCAAAAATCGGTCTCGAGACCGCCTCGAGACCAAGACCGAGGTCTCGAGACCACAACTCTGCACAGAACATAGAGATCGTTCAAAGTAGCCCCATAGTATGGGTATTTTTTTTATAATGTCATCAACTTTTTTGGAGGGGGGAAGTAACCTCTCCTTCAGAAACCTATGTGGAACAACATGGATAATATACATATTGAAGCACATTTCTGTAACACATAAATAAATAAATAAAATGTTCAATGTAGCCTCACTTTGCGGTACACAAAACAATAATAACATTCTGTTTTTAGCGCTCACATAAAAACTACAACCAATTTATTCGGCAACTTGCGCTGTACCTATTCGCCTGTTGTTTATGATTTTTATTTAATATTTCTTCAAGTTGCTCTCAATGAACTTATCAATGGAACTAGAATATCAATTGTAGACAAAAATCATAGAAGATAGATGGATTATCTTCTTCCCATTGGTGGAGGTCACGTCTATTGAGTACTGAAAGGTCGCTTTCATTACCGCGGGCATTGTAAGAGAAAAGTCTTTCTGATATATAGGTATACAACTTTCATTCGCGAAGCGAACCGCAGAAATAACGAGGATTGCTGTTTGGTAAAAACCAAGCCTGTAATAATGTTTAGCATTAAAATACTTTGAAAAATAATACATTCGGGTACATTCGGGTTTATTACTGACCCGATGCTAGTTCAACTGCATTTTCAATCATGTTATGTTATAACTGATTCTATTGATTGAACGCTTATGAATCTGATTGCCACTAGTTGTATTTAAATTGTATTAAAGGGAAATGATATCAAAATTTATATTAATATATTTTTAACATGATTATAGTTTAAGGGCTGGTGCGGGAATGCGGGGAGCCGTGGGTACGTAGTGAACTCTAAACCATTTTTTAAAAATCTTATTCATGAATTTAATTTTCATTTAATTTTTCTTTCGTTTTTGTTTGATATTGCCGAGTCTGCGGCTCCATGATAATTCATGTTCAATTGTTCATGTTATCCATGCATTTCATTCATGCCAACTGTACCAGCTTCAAATTCCATGCTCGAAGTTCACGTGAGAACGCTAGTAAGCTTGTTCACGTCAGTGACTAGCTCATTGCACAATTTATGAAATTCTCAACACATTCTTACATTCTTAATTGATTTGGTCAAGAGAACGTGTAACAGCTGATTTGCCGATCTTATTACGATCAAATTTATCATTGTGTTCACTGACCTTGCTAATCACATACAATCGAATACGCGGCAACATGTGTGTGGGGGCGTAGTCTCAAAATATCTGACCTAAATATAAATTTGTCAGAAGACATGAATTGCATAATATAAAGTACCTAAATCAAATTAAGCATCTCAGAATCAAAATGTCCGGTGTGACACCGGCGCCTGTTATGCATGTAACTATTAATATATAACATTACATGTTATATTTATAATACGAGTCGTATAATTAGCAGACCAAGCGTAGGTGTCATGAAAACCTGGGGCACTAAATCCGTTCAAAACGTCTCAGTTTTAAATGCGTCAATTGACGCCAATTCTTTCTGCCTAACTATCTAACACGATGCCATTTCTGTTATGTATCAGGAATACTGCTGATGATTGGGGTGTGCGTTGCACTGTTCGTCACCAGCGTCGTTCTTCTCGTGTTCGGGCTGATCAGCCTCTTTCAACGGTTGTATGCACTTCTGTAGTATGCAATTACTGTAGTATGTACTTACTGTAGTATGCACTTTCTGTAGTATGTACTTATTGTAGTATGCAATTACTGTAGTATGCACTTGCTGTGGAATAACTTGCGAAATTGCAAATTGCAAGTAGAGTGAAGGATTTGTTCATGCGAAAGATGTGCAGTGTCGGAGAAAGTCGTTATGCATTCGGCATGTGAGAGATAAGATAATAATGGCAAAACTCCTGTAATTTGAATGACCATTGTTGTTGTTACCAATTAAACACACAAAACTAGTCGTACACATTGGCATTATGCATTGCATTTTACATTATATTATACCTTGAATTCTAAGCTGCAGTAGCCATATATTCTTCTGTACTGTATAATACCCCATAAGCTAAAGTGCTCTGTGGTAAGCACTTATCTCCGCAAAATGAAGCAGAGTTCTGAGCTACTACAAGAATTGCACTGGCTTCCTATATCAGTCAAAGGATCACGTTCAAGCTGGCAACAATGGCTTTTAAATGTCGAAATCAATTAGCTCCTCCATATTTTTCTGACCTTCTTGCTGACTACATACCTAGCCGTACACTTCGATCATCCGGAAAGGGACTTTCCATACGTTGACACAATTTGGCGCATGTGGTTTTTAGGGTTGCTATTCCTGTAACATGGAATGCTTTGAGTAACGAAATACGCCAGACATTATCTTTTGCTACCTTAAGCGGGATCCTAAGACAAACTTTTTCGATATTGCATTAAATGATTTAACCCCTAGCACAGTACTTTCCCGCGCCTCTGATTCAGCTCTTCGGTTGAAACCTGTGCGTGTTATCAAGTTTTGTATTTTATTTTTGCTGTATTGTATATTCTTATATGCATGGTAGACGGGCAAAATGTCTCAAAAATTTAGCAAATTGTCAAGACAAAATGGCAAGGGAAAAGTATATAAATCTACAGTTAAAGTTTAAACCTCATAAATATACAGAAAACGGTTTAAAGGTTTAAAATAATATCGTGCAGACGTCATCTCAGTTCGATTAAAAATTTTAACTTATGTAAAACATTAGTAATGGACCTGTATCACAACAACAGAGGTGCACTAGTAGTATAATTATTAAATTTAAACATTATATTTGTTGTTATTACTTCTGTTAATTTTGAAAGATCAAACGAAAATTACATTTACTCTTTTTGTTAGCATTAATAAAGCTAGGCAAGCTGAATCATTACAAGTATGCACATTTTAAACATGCAGTACCGTATTTATATTGATTGTAGTCAAACAAAATCTACGGTTTCAATCGTTTGAATCGTTTTTTCGTTTGAATTTCAAAATGCTCGACTTTACATTGTTTTTGCTATCTGCAGGCCTCATCGTTGTCAAGCCAAGAATATGCACAGCAGGACCACTGACATGCTTCTGGATGACACAATACACGCCGACCACGAGGATGACGTCATTGATGACCACACGTCTGACCAGTGCACCGAACGTCACAAACTCTGCCAGAGAGGAGTCAACTCAAAGTCTCTCTCAGCTGAACATGATGTCACGCGTCATGACGTCACAGGCCATGACGTTACATCCTTCTACCGATGTAGCCACTCGTCAAATACAAGTATTTCCCACCCCTCGTGGTTCCCGGCCTCCAGGAGTCCTGGTGACGTCATTGAAAATCTGTGTCCTTATCATCAGCACACTTTCTTGTACAACTCAGGTAGTCCAAGTGGAGCAGATGCTGTGGATCCGTTGGATTCATCCAGGGCTCCAGTACTGGATCAAAGTGTACGCCGTAAAGATATCGTCAGAAATAAATTGTTGCCTAACACTAATGACACTAAATGGGAAGAAAGTGTCACAACAATAATTGGGCCACGATGTAGTAATGCTTTCAGAACGGTAGATAAAGCCAAGCATACAAAGGCAGCAGCAAATAGTATTGGATGTGATAATGACGTAGTTGATAAAATACAAACAGAATTGTTTCTGATAAACAGCGGACAAACAGGGAAAAATACATCGTATAATAAACCGTTGAAAGCTGATGAACGAGACCTACGTCGGGAATTAACGACGGAATCCTACGCCGAACTTGACGATAAACTGCGGACTATGCAGTTGAACAATTTTACCCAGAACTTAGACCCTGAAATCTCTTTTATATCTGATTATAGTTGATTGAAATATGTTCTCAAATGCGACTGTGTAGGAAAAAACGGCTCACAAAAACAAGATATTGCACAGTTTAGTCAAAAGACGCTAATCGCCTATATGATTCGTTTAAGTTTACTGCCATAAGCAGAGGAAACTTCGGAGTTCCAACTTACAAAACAGAATCTTAATTTGAACCACAACAGCAGAAAAGCATCAATCGTATGTAGGCTTATATAAATTAATTTAAATAATTAAGGTTCTACATTTCTTCTCAGTTTTTTATAGGCATACAATTCTTTACGTTTGATTACTATTGTACTAAGTAATTTTGTCTGTAATTTAATATAAAAAATCAGTTAATCTTGGATTGTTTTTGTGCATAATAGTTTAGCGAAATAGTTTAGATGTAACCTGGGCTAGTAAGGATTACTTTTAGATTTGTGAGCCGCATTACACTTTGTTATGTAATCAGTCTTTATTTCACTTGAAAACAGACAACCCAAAATATGTGCATTCAGTCATCCATGGGGGGATGGGGCGTTCCAGAACCGGCTTTCACAAATTGTAATACCTATAGATAAAAGAATTTGACAGTTTGCCTAGGATTTTTTTCAAATACATGTTCAAAAATAAATGATTTGCATCTGCAGCCTACTTTTCGTGCAAATCTAGAGAATTTCAACTGTGGCTGATGCATACTAAACTTCTGACTTATAATCAAGGCCTCGATGCCTTGCCTCAAGGCTGCCTTGAGGGACTTTACTGATTGCCTTGGCCAATTTTCCAAATGCCTTGGCTTGTCTTGGAAAAGATGCCTTGGAAAAAATGCATTTTCCTTAAAAAATGCCTTGACTATATCATTTTAGTAGTCCTTGGCTTTGATTTCATGCGTCGAGGCTGTCTTGAGGCACTTTACTGCCTTGCCTTGCCTTGCATTGACCAATTTTCCAAATGCCTCGCCTTGGCCTTCGCCTTGAAAAAGAATGCCTTGGTCCTGAGAAAAATGTCTTGACTACATCACTGGTTAACATAGAGCTCATTAGATTCTAATAAAGCTCACTAGGTCAAAATAGAGTTCAATAGGATATACTAACAAACTTGTACATTTTCTAGTGTAATCTGTAAATATTAATTGAAGGTTCTATTCGTTGTGTAAGTGCACAGATTATAGCCTGCTTATTTCACCGATAAATGAAATAGCATTGAATAAAAAAGTACTGCTAACGACAAGCTACAGTTGGCTTTAAGAGCAAATACAAACAAGTCCCTTCTTATGTTCAAACATACACAAGATATACATATACACTAGTATACATAAAATGAAATCATCCTTCACATGTTGGTGTAATATCTGCTTACTGTCGGCGTATTTATATGAATATAGAGTATATTAGTTAAGTTATATTATTGCGAATACATAGTAGTTTACAATTTTACATCATACTTCTAATATATAGTAGCTAAGTTGAATTTGCAAAGCAAAGCTGAATACATAATAGTGCAATGTTGTTTTTTCATCAGTCCTCGTTGCAGGTTTTACAGCAGAGCGTTGTCTTGTAGTGGGAGCACTGCTTGATGATCTTGATAGTCTCACAGAACAGGATTGCATCGCCATATTCGCAACCTATGACGTGTAATTATATCAGTGAATTATATCAGTGAATAATATCAGTGAATTATATCAGTGAATTATATCAGTAAATTATATCAGTAAATTATATCAGTGAATTATATCAGTGAATTATATCAGTGAAATATATCAGTGAATTATATCCGTGAATTTAGTGTCATTATATGTGATGACACTAAATCTACTGATATAGTTTACTGATATAATTCCCTGATATAATTTCCTGATATTATTCCCTGACATAATTCATTGGTATGATTCACAGAATAATTAAATGAATGTGAGTTGTCTCGAAGCAATGGGCAAGGATAGTAGAAATGAGCAATAAAATTGTTTTTAAATTAAGAAAGATTATATCAAAATATCATGTGACTACAGAAAATTTACAAATCTTAAATGGATAAAAAATAAACAAATAAACAAATTACAACAAATAAATATCGTGTTATGTAAATCAGGAACCTCAAATTATGAATCGCCGAACAGAATCAGAAACTGCGTGCAATCGATAAAGAAAATTCTTTACAAATAAATGCAATTTAATATTGCCAGATAAGAAACGCTGCGTTATTCGCCTGTTGTGTTGCATTTAATAGATAAAACACAGAATGTTGCCCTTACACCGTGCAAAGCAACAACGTTGCTCGTTGCACCTGCTGATATCGTCGTCATATATTTATATTCCTCAGTCACATAGCAGGTTGCATCAGTCTGTGGTTCACCAAAAAAATTGAATCGACATCGCAGCAGTTTATGCTGCCGTGTGAAATCACTACTATTGTTCAATCAAGGTAGCTCTATGCATGATGTACCTGGAGTGTTTGACCTGAGTCTCTGACAGGTGGCGCAGCTGAGACATTGAATCTCGCTCTTGTAGCAACAAGACTGAGCCTGACTCTACTGAGTCGGACTCTATTGAGTCTAACTCTACTCAGTCTGACTCTACTGAGCCTGACTCTACTGAGTCTAACTCTACTGAGCCTGACTGTACTCAGTCTGACTCTATTGAGCCTGACTCTACTGAGCCTGACTCTACTGAGTCTAACTCTACTCAGTCTGACTCTACTCAGTCTGACTATTTAGCATGACTCTACTCAGTCTAACTCTACTGAGTCTGTCTGTACTGAGCCTGACTCCATTGAGTTTGACTGAGTAGAGTCATGCTCAGTAGAGTCAGACTGAGTAGAGTTAGACTGAGTAGAGTTAGACTCAGTAGAGTCAGGCTCAGTAGAGTCAGACTGAGTAGAGTTAGACTCAGTAGAGTCAGGCTCAGTAGAGTCAGACTGAGTAGAGACAGGCTCAATAGATCTTTGGGGCGTAGGACGAGCGAGCAATTCGCAATTTCGCCCCATTTAAAGTTCATCCAGACAACTCGGCTCTGAAAAACTGGAGGTTAGTGCTAGGGTTATGACTTGGAGTTTGGGGTTCATGATAGTATAGGGTGTGTTATGGTTTGGGTCATGTATATGTATGTACGGGTTTGGGTGAGGATTAAGGTTGGGATAAGTCGTATGGGGGTGAGTTCTCTGGAGGCGAATTGTTCGGTGGAGAATTTTCCTGCAACCGAGGCGTAGTGAATGGAGGAGATATGAGCCCAGAGCGTGAGCGCAGAACACAGTACAGCATAACCCTACTTGGTTCTTGGCCAAGAATAACCCTACTTGATTCTTGAGCAAGTATAACCCTACTTGATTTTTGAGCAAGTATAACCCTACTTGATTCTTGAGCAAGTATAACCCTACTTGATTCTTGAGCAAGTATAACCCTACTTGGTTTTTGAGCAAGTATAACCCTACTTGATTCTTGAGCAAGCATAACCCTGCTTGATTCTTGAGCAAGCATAACCCTGCTTGATTCTTGAGCAAGTATAACCCTGCTTGATTCTTGAGCAAGCATAACCCTGCTTGATTCTTGAGCAAGTCTAACCCTGCTTGATTCTTGAGCAAGCATAACCCTGCTTGATTCTTGAGCAAGCATAACCCTGCTTGATTCTTGAGCAAGTCTAACCCTACTTTGTTCTTGAGCAAGTATAACCCTACTTGTTTTTTGAGCAGATTCTATCATCCCAGTGTCGTTCGTTGAGCTTTTTGCTGTTGTCCTCTGAGCTTTTTTTGCTGCTGAAATATAAACCAGTAATTGTTTCACTGTTAAGTGATAGCATCGTTGAATGCATTTAATATTCTAAGATTTTAATAACAAACTTAGAAAGGTAAATTACTGCAAAAGATCGAAATAAGTTATAGAACTCTGAATTATGAATTGGATTATGAACTGGTAGTTGTTTATCAGTGATGTAATTATCAAAGACATAATAAGTTAAGACCAAGAACTTGTCTTCTGAGCTCAAGGCCAAGTCCATGGATTTCTAATTTGTACAAAGCTATGACGGTCAAAACTTTTTCTGAGGCCAAGCCGAAAGATAACAGTACTCCAGCCAAGAACAGAAGTAGTTCGCCGAGAGCAGTACAAGTAAGTGAATGTGAGCTGCATGCATGTATGCAGCAGTTTCCTTACATAAGTCCTACCATTTCTATATTTCATACAATTAAACTGACATTCGCTAACATTTGGAACAAAAATGTCAAGTAATGCCGATGAAAATTGATGATCAAAAGAGGGTACTTTTCAATTAGGTTCAAGGCCAAGTCTAAGGACTTATGTCTCAAGGCCAAGACCAAATACTTGGGTCCAATGCAGGTCAAAGAAGATTGAATAATGTATTTGAGTCCAACATCCGATCTCCGGATAACAAGACTAAGTATCACCAGCATTAATTTCTCGACAATCGTCGTCGTCGACGACGACGACGACAACGACGACGATGACGACGATGATGATGATGATGATGATGATGATGATGATGATGATGATGACGACGATGGTATTGATGATTGGACGCGTCCCCCCGTCCCTGGTGGATCGCCGCCCATGGTTCTTATATACAAAGTTTCCCAAAAGTATACACATCACAACATGCAGTCCAAAAATTGCAATGCTCAAGTTACAGCTGCACGCACTTTGGTTTGGTTAAGACTTGGCTCACGCACATGTTTTGGCGCTAAAAGTATCATGTAACAAAAGTAACAAAAGCGCACGTTACAAAAAGGACAATATTTTACAGCAGTCGGTTTAGAAATGTGACGATGACAAACTGTAAACTAACTTGTCATACTTATTGTTGTAGTCACAGCTGCTGTTGTTGTAATTGCACTGGTTGTTGTTCTTGTAGTAGGATGTATCACAATTTGTGTTGCTCCGATTGTAGACTTGGTTGACGGAACCTCTGTCGTCCCTCAAATTAAACGCCTGATCATCACAGCAACGAAGTCAGTGGTGGATGGAATCGTAAACATGGGTACATCATAAATTTATTATTAGCATTAGTGTATGTGAATGATTAAAGATTACTATGCCAATATGACAACCATGTACCTGTTGATATGAGACTGATTATTACCGTTAAACCCTGAATTATTATCATCATTACGTCTAGACCAATCTTACCCCTAGTTTTAATCTTCTATAACTAGTCATAAAAAATTGCATGCATACGGTAATTTAAAAAAATGCGCATATTTACTTTTAAACATTTTCTGAAAAGTTAAAATGTCTATTTTTTAAATACTGCTAAATACTGAGTGCCGAGAGGTTGGGGCACGCATCGGTTTCATATATAACATGTGCAGTGAGCAGGTCATTTGTGATATCTACTGATATGCTGCGGTAAAAGTTCAGGCTCGTTCCAACGATAAAAAATAAACCATGGATGAAGATTATCAGGGTCTAGGGGCTAAGCCCTATGAGCAACATTATTTTTTTGCAAAATTTAGAGAATTGCTTTCCCGCCGATCGTCAGAAGTGGAAATTGAAGATGCAGCTCTCCCATTCAGTGAAGCCAAATATTGAGAATTTACCTCCCTCTCTCCCATACCTCCCGCTGGATGCAAACTATAAAACTAAAAAGTGATTAAAACGTAGCGTGTATCGTATCTAAACTGTAGCTTTGTAAACTTGCAAGAGCTTTCCCACGCAAGCCTACGCTCCCAGAGGCTCAGGGTTCAAATTCAACTTGCAACGTTTTAAACTGTATGCGTCTAAGCTCAACACATAAATGTGAAAAATCTTCATGAAACATATATCAAGTTTTGTGTTATTTTATGTGTTCCTATTCGTTATTTACGAAGGAAGGCGGCGGGGAAACACCTAAGAGATACCCGTCTTTAGAAATTTTGCTTCATATTAATGTATAATACATGTCAACACATCATTTCAACAAATATGTAAGGGACTACGACAGTCTATCTTAGTTTCACAACTCCATCACCATCACTATCAATGATGATAAACACTATAATCATGAAGATAATTTTATAATATTTCACTTTAGTTCTTAATCTAAATTATTCATTCAAACATTAATAAATTAAATATTCATGTGAGTTCTGCGAAAACTACGTAGCCATGATTGACGCTATGAAAGCCACTGACCGGACGGAATGCTGTCGTCCTTAAGCACTTCATTGCTACTCGTTTTCAGACATTCAACTCTCTCAGTACTGCAATAGAGAATTGATATAACATGTCATAAAGAATAGTAATCGCAGTATTAAAATATAAAAAGGAGATTAAAACAGTATGTGGTTTTATAAAGAAAAATACTTGTAAAAATGATCACGCTTATTCTTTAAATATACTGCATGCATAATGCATATAACACAAATTTCAGATTTTAATAGACCCATATTTGATGCAATATATCATAATGAATTCAATTAACATTCTGATTTAATAACAAGTTTTAAGAGATTATTCCAAAGCGCATTTGCATACATCAGTGAAAGTAAGTTCGTTAACGTGATATATTGTGGGTTTAAACTAAGATTAAAAGGCTTGAGGTAACAAGCTCATATTACGCACTCTTACCGTGACTCGAAATAGTTGACAAGTTCATCCTGTGAACAGTGTGAAAACTTGAACGTTGACGTAGCGATACTGTCCGTCAGTGCTGACAGCCTGTTGGTCATGATGAATTCATCACTGCAGGAATTGTCATATCCATCATGACCAGCGCCCAAACTAAATATTAAATACGATTTGTATTTAACCTAAAATCTTACATAGATTAAGTTGACAATGTTCTTAGAACATCAACAATACTGAACAACACTGACAACAACTACAGTAATGACGATTACTTAATTAATAAAACAATCATTATCAGAACCAACCTCAAAGATAGTTAATAATATTTACCACCTCAGATACAATCGCAGTTATCGTATAAGTTACAAGTAACAGCTCCACTGGTATTGAACACGAATCTCTGTATGCCCAGTTGCAGACACTATCGCTACGCCGCTGACGATCGTCACAAAAAACTATTACAATTGGTAAGAGCAACGCTGTTTTCTGTACAAAACTTTCACAAAAAGTTTATTGTACAGACGATACATACGATAGCTATACTATTTATAACACTAATTGTATCAAAAATATTATTGTATGAAAGGTTAGTAAGATTAGACGTAAGCAACTGTACATGTGTCCAAGCTCGTGCGCCACGGATAACGTTGTCTCAAACAGACCGACGTCACGAACGATGAACAGTGAATACGCTGTGCAGATTGATTTGTAGAACGAGAATCCTGAAACACACACATTACACAAGTTCTGCAACTCTGTCACGCTCAAGTGAACACTTACACACTGCACACTCAAGTGAACACTTACACAGATGAAAAACAAGCAACCATGAGCCGATAAAAAAGTCGGATTAAACAAATTTATTTTTTCAACCAAGACAACTTTCACATTTTTTATCAGTGCCAAGCAAAACCGTTTAAAATGGATTGGTCACGTAAAAACGTTAATCAAACCTCGGTATGCCGCGTTGGCACAGCTTTTTATGCCTTTGTTCTTAGCTACTCTCATGAGTTACAACTTTAATATGTGTAAACAATTTATAATAAATACAAAATAATCAAACAGGTCAAATTGATTTCAGAAGTTTCTACCTCGATGTACGTTGAATAAGTAACGTCATGGTTCTTGCGAACAGAACTGGTGAACATCCTCAAAGTAGTATATTAAATTATAACAAACCTAAACACGGCAAAAAGTTCGTATTTAACTCAATCATTGGTATGGTAGAATTTGTGAAGTTTACAAATTTGACCAGCATGTTCGTGACTTTCACGCACCAAATGCCTGTGCCGGATGTTTCTTGGAACTGTTATGGCCTTATATAATTACATAAGGTCCTAATACATAAAGAATAAATAATATATAAATGAATAAATACATGCTCTATTTATTAAAGTAATTCCAGCTAGGGACAGAGGACACCAGAGAACCCTTACTGTTCAACTCTGAATATTTATTTTAATTTTTGTCACCTATTTTTTATGTTATTTTCAATGTAGTACATGTTGATGCATCTAAAATATAAGGCAACTGATATAAATAAATTTCCAAACAACGAACCTGATATTCTAGCACCGATTAAGTTTTTCAAATAGTCACTGAAAATATAAAAGTAAAGGGTTATAGTTAATTTTAATATTACATATAACGTGTCACGATATCACGATAACGTTGTGCAGCACACAAACGTACAACAAACCCATTTGCACAAGTTGAGCCATTCGGGAGAAGCCTTGACTTCTGCAGCTTGACAACCAACTGTCTACATACAGTTTTTGGCTTATTTTGAATAACAGTAAGGTATGTATATGTATGCATGTATGTAGCATTTTATTTTCACATGCGCCGTGTGTGCCATGGCTGCCGTCACTGACATTCCGAGGTGCGCATGCGAAGAATGGATTACACACGATGCACAACATCATATCAATGTGCCCTGGTGTTCCTTTTAAACCGTTCTCACCTGTATCGCGTATCTAGAACGTCTAAATTCGAAATGCCATTATCATGTACTTATAAAACAGATAAAACAAATATTCTTATCCGCAGTATGAGGGAAAGGCGCAGAAATGCATGCCTGCGCTCAAATTGAACAATCACAACAAACATAAGTACAACTTATTATTAATATAATAATAAATATAGTACACCTGAAAAGATGAGGCTAAAATAACTAATGCAGACATAAACTGAATTCTACATATCACTTTTATATTAATTGAATGTTTCCATTCATTATAGATATACGCCCTAGAAATATCTCGACCTGGTAAAGACAATGAGATAATCGTGTGGAGGAAGAGAGGCGGTGTTACTTGCTCTCCAGTCCGCCAGTGTGTACAAGGCAGACTGATCCTTTACAAACGAAGCGTTTGTATCATCTCGGTTATTCTCAATAAATGGCGAGTCTCCTGGAGCCTATTCAAAACAACGTTACATCATAGAGAAGGACAAATAGTTATTTTGCACAGCTTAAGTAATCATAGTAATGCACAGCTTTGTTATTAATTATGGCGTCGCCCATTGCGTAACGGTTTGTGCTTGCGGCTGATCGTTGAGGGCTGTCACGAATCACTGGAGGCGAGTAAACGCCCGGAATGAAACCCAGACGAATCGTACAGGATCACTGTATCACAAAATTATCTTTGCAGCCTCCTGGAAGCCCGTTGTCATCAGTTATACCTGCAGTTATGCAAAACAGGCTGTTGCGCAATATTGCGCAATAGTTGCGTAATATTATGCAATAGACGCCATCGTTAATAACTATTTAGAATTATATTTGACGATGACGTTTCAGTGCAAAATGTCTATAATTTAAAACCTTGCACGCCTTTCAATTCGGTAGAAGCAAAAATAGATTGAACAACCAGGAGTTTCTAATTTTTTAAGAGTTCTTTTTAAACCATAAAGGTAAATGCGACAGTGCCATTGAAATATGTTCCGCTGCTTTAAAAAATACGTTATAGTTATTAAGAAACTAATTTTATTACAGTGCACTCGATAGAAACTGATGAGCAGCACATTAGTTAATTATCTAATTGTTGTTTCCAAAGCACAAGAGCTAAGGGCGCAATCGATATCGCTGATAATAATTATAAAACCCCAATAAAGTTATTAATGGTTAAATTGACCTTGCCTGATCGTGAAAATATTGCAAATTGCTTCCCTCACCTGAGCTATGTAGAATCCGACGAGTTCTACTCCTATATAGAACGCCGAATTGTCCATGGAACGATAAGAAGCATCAACCTGTGGAGAACAGAAACATTAAAAAATGTATGGAACCATACAAAGCATCTGTTTGCTGTACGGTGATGCAAGAACCCATTTAAAGGTCAACATTAATTTTTCTGTCTTTCTAATCCAATTTTACCAGAAAATAACTGATATACCGTAGCAATTTAATTGTTTTAGTTTTAACCAACGTTGCCCTTTTAACTAAATATAATAAGCCCCACTTCAACGAACGAATTGCATTACTATATAATCATTTTCAAACAACTATTAATAAAGTAGAAAAATCTAGCAGGATATTATGTAGAAATTAAATAAATCATTTCAGTGCGACTTAAATGTTGTAGGATCTTCACTGTGAAAATCGGAACTCTTTACCAGATCATACTATTGACTATGCTCGAAGAGTTAACTGTTTCCTGTGTGCTCTGTCCTATATCTTAACGGCTTTGAACTTTTTTGTAACTGAGTGATTGTGTACAGCGTCCTTGAGATGATTTAGGTTATGATATGACGCTCTATAAATTGTCCGCAATCAATCAATTAATCAATCAATCTGAGTGGGAGAGATAGAGAGGAAAAGGAGAGAGTGGGAGAAACAGGAAAAGCAGAGGTAAAGGCTGTTTAGAGAATTATGACTGTCAAGAATCTGCCTAACATAGAATTAATAATGATGATATAATGATGACAGGATCCAAATGTGAAATGCATAATGTGATACATACTCCGTGGATCACTTGTGAAAAGTATTTCTTCAGTTCGTTGATTGCATCAATGGCTTTATCCTCATTGGTTCTCTTCTCACTGAGATTGTACCACCTGTCAGCAAGACATTTTCATTTATTTTTAAGTTATCAATTTTTGCAAACTTGATTGCAACATAAAACGCATGCAATTCGTAACCAAATTATGTCATTACAGAATTCGATTTAAAAATAGAATATTTCAAAACAATTAACATCAGATGGTATTTGTTATAATAGACCGACTAGGGATACTGCATACACCAGAAAATAGATCTATGATAAAACTACTTCCGGTTACAGAATAGAGTGCTGGAAACTGTAAAATAGCTATGAATTGCACATTAACTTCATATTTCTAACAAATTAAACATTTGTCGTGCCAAAAATTCATTGTTTGTCTAGTATCGCTTACGAGCGATCGCTTATACTGTATATAATATATACAATTAATGTCACATGTATGTGTTTAATCCAAAAAAACAACTGCATTAATTATGTGTGTTAGATTTTTTATACCTTAGATTAATTAACTTATATTTATCTCAAGCATATCTTAGCGCCACATTTGGGGGCACTCAGAAGAACAACGGTTATAAATAACTCAAAATGTGATCAATTTTGAGCGACAAAACCTGGCATCGTGTCAGTTGAATGGCATGGTGTTCAAAAATCAACCGTGCGCACCAACCACGAGCAAAAATAGTTTGATCACTTGCCGAATTCTTAAATTCTTAAATTCCCGAATCGTCCTTTTGAGAATTCAAACACAAATGAAATCGTCGTAAAAGGATACATTTCAACAAGATTAGATTATTTCGCTTAAACATTAGCTATGAACGATCAGCTATAGTTGCAGCGAGAGAACATCAATTACTTCTCTTGAACCGTTCACGTGACCTCCAAACACTTATCTAGATTACTCAATTGTTCACTGTTGCACATGAATTATTGTACATTGCAACAACACGAGGATAAAGAGGTAATTCATGTGGAGAAGTCTTTATTCGCCGCTTTATTTTCTTTCTTCTTTTATCTACTTTATTTATTTTATTCGGGGCACTTGAATCAATAAGCGACGCCTATACGAGTAAAAACTGAAGTGTAACATTGAGGATACATTGAACATGGATTATTAAAAACAATCTACATTGATTAGTACAATCTGTAGTATTCTGGAGGAATAGACTGCATGAAGTAAATCAGAAGAATATTAAAAATGATTAACCTTACGAATAGCTGAACTGATCCTGAGCATTCAAATAGACCACTTTGGGACGCACTATCCAGCCGTAATAGATCTATTGCGGCTGGATAGCGCACCAAAAAGTGGTCAATTATTTGACGCTCAAATTCATTTTAAACCAAAGTCATTTTAAGAATATACGACTTTTATTTTAATAAATACAAATGCGCCATATTTGGCAAAGCTGTAAGTGAAAATTGAATCAAGTTAGTCAGAATGAATTTCCAAAAACGTAAAACATTTGAGAAAATATATTGTAACATGTTCGCAGACGATCTCACTTTGTGTTCCACTCTGCACTGGAATCCATGTTTTAAAAAGATGATACTTACTTCTTGAACAAACGGTACTCGATAACTGCCAGTAGTTCGACTGTATAGTACACTGGACCTGGAGAACGAGAAGGAGGAGCCAGAGTTCCATCCGTCCACTCATCTGACGTCAAGGGCGTGTCTAGGGTCTCTGGAGAGGCGGACTCCGGTATATCTATTTCCGTGCAGAAATGTAATGCAGAAAGTGCGCGCAGTGGTGGTACATGGAATTAAAGCCCAAAAGTATTCAGACATAACGCGGCTTTTAATTATTTACTGTAGAATTTGATTAATTAAGCAGTGTGTATTATAGGTTTTTTGCATTATTATTACAAATAGTTAAATAGTTATACAGAGAACCTCCTATCAGACCCAGTGCTCGAATTACTTCAATATAAGTAGGGGGGCCCAAAAAATTTTGACGAGCGGGAGGGGGGTAGCGACGGTCAAAATTAAAGAAGTAGGGGGGCCCAATATGCACGTTTTCACAATAAGTAGGGGGGCTCCCGGAAGAAGTAGGGGGCTCGGCCCCCCGGGCCCCCCGTAATTCGAGCACTGGCTATCTCTATGGATAATTATTCTGTAATCTTATAAAACATACTTATATCAGCCTGATCAGGTCTTTGTTTGGAAATTAGATCGCCACCTAAATTTGAAGTTAGAACCTTGTGAAACGTTAGATGCGATAATTTCTAGTGCTACTTAAGCCAACATAGTTCAATATCAGAGATATTTATTTTACAAACTCAATATTACAACAAACTGTGGTAAATAAATATTATCTGAAACATGTCATTCTATACGATTTTGTTAGTAAATTTTCTTTAATGCCTATTGAAATTTGACAATTTGCTTGAGTTGTCTGTTGTAATTTTTTTGCATTTATAGACCTATTTCTCATTACAATTATTATAGTCCAAATATTAGCCACAATTATTTATAAATTACAAACTTACATTACTGATTTAATAAAGCTTCAACAAGTTCAGAAAATCACATTTGAGTGTATATCAACTTTCGTCCTTTTCAAGTTTAACATGCGTGACTAAATCTTCTTCTTGCAGTTGTGAAGTCATTCGATAGGTGGCGAACAGGTTGCGAAACATTCCCGCAGTACAATCATGGTTCTTGCCAATGATTTTTGCTGCATTGATTCAAAGTACTCCTTGAGCTACCCAGCACCGTGTGTCCAGTTGATACCAAAATTGTCAATTATTTTTAAGTGTTCATCTTTAAGTACTGCAAACTAATAGTTTATAAATGTCAATGTTTAAAAATTCCATAAACTAAACTGAAGAATTTTTCTGGTCCA
>JAQFYQ010000434.1:0-17264 GCA_034694885.1 Buchholzia appendiculata | reverse complement strand
ATAAGTCGGGGTTTAGTTCGGGTTACGGTTAGGTTGGGCTTAATGAACATTTTGCCAGCCTTAAATTCTACAATTTAAAACTTGTTTTCATTTATTTTTGTGAACACGTATTCCTACCCGTACCTGTTGATTTTTCCCCATTAGTGTACTAAGGGTGAAGGAGATCATACTCTTGCCAATTTACTGGGCCAAAGAGTGACCAGGGAAGGATTGCGGCGCTGCATAAGCTTGTTAATTGGAATTGAATTTATATGCACATAATGGCATAATGCATACAGTATATACGAAGCCAGCAACTTTATTATTATGAAGTAACACAGATTTTCATAACAGTAACATTGGCCTGCTGAACATTGATATAAAAAATTGTGAAATCGCATGCGTCCACCTCGTCATTTTTTGAGTGTGTTCTGACCAGGGTGGGATTTGTCGGGGGAGGGTGGGTCCGACCCCCCCGGCGGGTGTACGACCCCCCACCTCGCGTGGGAAATAACCCAGGTTTTATACAGAACTCAGGGGAGTCGGTCCAATTTTGGACCGTCCCTACCCCCTCCCCCCCCCCGCTCGTCGAAAATTTGTTGGACCGTCCCCCCACCCATCAGCGCGTCCGACCCCCCCCCCCCACCTATTTTTGGACAAATCCCACACTGAGGTATAGGGTAATGGAGTCAAACCTCTCAGGCACGAATTTTCAACATTCTTTCGTCGTCGCCACTCATGCCTTATTAGTCACAAAATGTTCGGTGATTAAAAGCCCCATGACTGAAATTCTGTCTATGATCCTGGACGTCATAGACACTCTATTCAATGTAACTTCAGACCAATATCAACAGCAAGGCTGGGAAATCGAATCTCAACTCCCGCGACAAAATTTTTAACGCGTTTGAAAAATTATTTATGCTATGAAGAATATTATTTTTTTAATAATGAAAATTACATTAATTGTAATGTGTAATATTTTATGGATGATCATGAACTTACAGTATACAATTAGCCTTAAGCCTGTTGCGCCTATGCTGCAACTAGCTGAAAAACTTTACATTAGAATTTTAGTTATAAATGCAAGAATACATCAAAAATACATCTAAGCTAGAATAGAATTATCGGAACATAGCTACGAATTCAACACAGAAACAAATCCGTCTGTGAAATCTATGCTTTGGTAAAGCTAGACAGGACATCTCGTTCAAGTCGGATACCATTCCTATAACTAACTGCATCATTTTGTACATTTAACTCATGCAGGAAAAATAGATGACCCAAGTTTATTATAGACACTCCTCGTTTGTAAGTTATTGATTATATAAAAGCACGTGATCTATGCACTCCGATTCAATGAACCAATGAACTAGCAATGAACTAGCAAATGAAACTAGCAATGCTAGTGCTATCGTGAATGAGAACCACGACAACACAACAGCTGGTAACGTTGAAGAGCAACCGAGTTTGTTGCTCAAGCTGAAGAGTTCAGCATGTTATTAGGGTATGGGATTTGTCAACAAATCCCAAATCGATTCGTGAAAAGTTCAAGACAAATCGAATCGCTAACTTTTCAAATCGAATCGCCGTTGGTTCAACTCAAATCCCGAGCGCGATTTAAATCGAATCGCGATTTGATTTTTCCCATGTCTGGTTTTTCATTCGTCAACCGTCGCCATCTGGCGAATATTTGAACATGATTCATTGATGCTTAAGATTAAACTTAAAGTTCATTAATAAAAATAATTATTGTTGTCCGTCATACTCCAGTAAGTAATAATGTGTGCGTCATTGTGTAATACAACAAGTAATACTATGTAAGTGCGTTATAAACAAGGAAGTTTAGTGATGTAAATGTGATGAAGTGTGGTTATTTGCGCATAATTAGCCTATATCCCAAATCAACAATATAAAAAATTAGTGCCGTGAACAAACACTTTGGTCTCGTTTGCATTATCATTTCATCTTTTTTTCTTGAACATTTTACCATTACATCAATGAGATGAAGCTATTGAAAATATGCCTTGTACTGACACTTAATCTGTTAAAAGCAAACAGTTGAAAGCTAGTTGTTGAATATATTATGTAGGCCTACATAATATATACGTATACAAAAAAATGAACGCAGTGCATAACTACTAAAGGAAGAGATGCATAATGTTAATTATGGGCATGTGAAATTTTTCCCGCCATGGCCCATATGATGGTTAACAATATTCTGCCCGCAAACAATCTGGCCTTCAGCCCTTGCAAGCCTCTATATTCTGCATACGCGCTAAATTTGCAACAAAATTTAGCCCCGTCGTCAATAATTTATCCTAAGCACTACGCCTGAACAAATATTTACATGAAACGATGTTGCAGTGCATGAAGAACTCTACCCCATGTATATACGTGCTGAACCTTGTCCTTTACAAGTCTTGTTCAATCATGATTTGTCATCCAAATCATGATTTGTCGATAAAATCATGATTTGTCGTCAAATCATGAGCTTCATTCGACGTTTCTTCGGGAACTCTCTCTTCCGAATTTTCAAAGGCTCACGCAGCCACGCTCAATGTCATCTTTCTAAATAGAACTCGAACCAGACATTGGTGGCTATGCCCCAAATCCTTACATGCGTCGCCCAAGGGACTTGAAAGTTCAAATTTTGAAGTCATCACGGATCTGACGAAGATCTGTCTGGCTCTGGTCAGTATGTTTATAATTGCGTGATATATACGTTTGAGGCAAACAAAAATGTCGCTGTGTTCCAGGGGCTCAATCCTATAAGGTGAAGTGGAGCAGCAGGCTGCCAGCAGCTCCGAGTTTGAGCTTTGGGGAGGGGAGGTTTACACTAAATAGAATTGGGTGCCTGGGGTGAATTTGTAGCTAAAAACTGTGTTGTCATGGGAACGCCCCAAACACTCCAATGGGGCTCGGGATAGAGGCCCCTTCTGTGTTCAGTGAGTGTACACTATGGTCACTTAATTTCTGTACAGTGCAAACCAAAGTAGCACTACTAGAAGATTCGCATTAATTATAATTGTCACCCAGGTACTGGTAGAATGAATGAAACTGCGGATGTAGCTTCGCTTCGCCTACTCCTACTACAAACAAGATATTTCAGGCACGATTGATTAACTAGGACTTAGAACACACTTGAACAAATGCAGCTTTGCATTTATGATCTTCTCTCTCTATGTATAATGAGAGGATCAAGAGCAGGGAACTTTGAACAGCGCTGCTATTAAAGACCGTCAGTTAGTCGTGCGGAACGTCGCAGCATGTATTGACTCTCTCGCTACATCCTACGCCTCAGGCAAGGCACAAGCCAAGGCACAGACTCGTGGGGTCAATGCACGCGTGCTGCACCACAGCCAGGTGAGGGCAACACGAGACGCCCCCTCGTAGGAATATAATTGTAACTTACCTATTTTCACACATGCGTAGTTATACCGTTGTTTCATTACAACATTATGTTTCAATATGATTAGAAATAAAAAAATTAAATGCACAGAACAAACAACAATATTTTTTAGAATTTGCAAAGAAGTTTCAACAAACTGCATACGAATCACTGCTATACGAATCACTGCTAGTCAATTCAAAATAACGGCGGCACTTCAGCATTACAGGAATATCTAACGTGTTTCATTTTTTTATTGTCCCTCTGTCATATAACTAAAGTTTTAGAAAAAAAACAATTGCAAATCGTGCTATTGTGATGGTAGTTAAGTTATGATCCTGAGCGCAAGTATCCAAGTAGGCCGATGGAACTTCATGGCGCAATCGGTTTGTTGTAATTCCAGCATTATGCGGCTGTCCTTTTTCTTTCCCGAGGCAGAACAATTTATTGCTACGAGAACTAAAAGAGAGTAAATTATTGGAACTGTACGACTCGATTCTTGTTCTAATCACATGATACTCGATCCTGGGACAGTAGTCCTGTGTGGGATCATATTCATTAAATAGAAGAAAAAAAACAATGATTATTGTCCTGATCACAACTTCCTTGATTCACATCAAATTTCACGTCAACGCAATAACACGACGTCATGCATATTGATTGGTTGGTTAAATAAAACGAATTAAACATTTCTAGCCAAATCATTCAAATTGCCTTTAACGTGTATCGCCTTTGAAGTAGGCCTACATTAAAAGCGTACTTTTCACCGCGCAAATACATGTGACAAATTATTGCTATTTTATTCAACTGATGTATTTGATTCAAATTAGATAAAGCCCCAGTACGTTATTTCCACTATTCCTGCAAATTATACTCGTTGTCGTTACTAATTATGCTTATACGCTGGATGAACAACTAGCTCATTATTATGTCAAACACTTTCACTTTTCAGCACAAACTAATTTTGATAATATCAAAATACATTATGGGCGCAACATTTTATATCTAAACTGAATCATCAGCGAATAATAATGTTACTTATTAATTAGGAATACCAGTGAACTATAGCCTAATTATATCGAGAAACAAAATTCTGAGTGAATGCCAATAATCATTCGTTTCTTGTCCGCTCAATTTTTGTCAACGGATAATATCGGACTACCGAAGAGACCATAACGCGGTAACTTCCATTTAATCAACCAGTCATCTCATGTAATGCCAGTTCATAAAGCACATTTTGTCGTAGTAACATTGCATATTCATAACGCAACGTTGTAACTTGTAAGTGCTAATTATAGCATTGCGAATTATATTCAAGTCATCCCCTAGCTCTTGTAAATTCGCAGCTGCTCGTGCTAACTTCAGATCCATACGAAGCACCGCCAGCCAGTCACTCAATTGTATCAATTGTATGACACGAACAGCTGATTCGTCCAATGTTTACAAACCGATGCCACGTGCTACTAACAACAGAACTTCGCACATGTACAATATCCTTACATTACAATGCAATTGGACACAGTTCTAATATTTGCAGTATTATCTAAATGTAACCTAATTCATATTTTCATTCTAAGCTCATGATAGATATCAATTACATTCGAATTGACATGAATTCACGCAGTTAGCTCATAATTAATTAATTACGATTTGTTTATATCAAGCTTTATAATTGACTATATCTATATAACTGATAACAAGCTGTATTTAGCTGCGTCTCGCTCTCACCAGTGTCTTCGAACGAGAGACGAGGCAGCGACTCGACACACCCGACTGCCCGCGCCTCGTGGCTCGCTGCGGCCAGGAACCGCGGCCCGCTGCGGCCCGCTGCGGCCCTAGTGCAGTGCCTACACCGGCCATACTATGTAGCGACTGTCTCTCTCTATGGTCGGCTGTTAGAACCCACCCACTTGAGGAGTAGAACTTCTGTTTTCTCACTCTGCAGTGACGGGTTAAACGGGTTTGTCCACCGGGCGCGTGTTGTCGTGAGTGTTACGACTCATGGAATCCGGACGTTCTCTTGCGTCTGATCATCTACCTTATAGCGTTGCGGGCGACATGTAAGTACTGCTCACTCTTATATAAGTGTTAGAGCTATATGACTTGATACAGAGACATAGGTGATGATGTCATACTCGGGGTGCTGCCATCTATCCATGATTACATAACAACCACTGACTACTTCCTCTTAATTAGGGATTGATCTACGGATATATGGAAATATTGAACACATTTATGGAACGACCTGTATAAACGCCACGATATATATGGAACCATTCCCACTAGTTATTAAACTTACCCTTTTGATGGATGTTTATGCTAGTATTTATGTCACGTGGTACGCCTTAATTTTAGACTGTTCATTCTGTGGATGGAAAAAGCGGTCCACGTTGTTCCCTGGATTTTCCGAAGAAGCGTTTGCTTCAATGTTGAAGTATGCTAAAGAGCGGAGAAAATAAATCGCAAATGAATTTCTTCTAATGTGTACAACACTCATTTTGTAGTTTGTTTAACTTCGTTCCCTATAGACCCAGCAGTTTGCTACCATATATCACCACGAGTATATATGAAGTGTTCAAAGACTTCCTATAATGATGTGTTCAATAACAGTGAGCAACATAATACTCCATTAAATCATACGTGACAATAACATCATGTCGTAGGCTTGTAGCATTGGCAATTAATAGCGTAATAGAGTTGACATGATTTTTATCAATTGAAAAATAAATGCTAATATGTTCGCAAAGCATTTATACAATTTAGGTTCAGCATGTGACGTCGCAAGTTCAGCGAGTGACGTCATTGGTTCAGCATGTCGTGTAATAAGTTAAACTTGTGATGTCATAGTTCAGCATGTGACGTCATAAGTTCTACATGTGTCGCCGTAGTTCGGCATGTTATGTTATTGGCTTAGCATGTGATATCATTGGTTCAACATGTCATGTCACAAGTTCAACGTGTGACGTCATAGGTTCAACATGTGACGTCATAGGTTCAGCATGTGATGTCATATGTTCCGCATGTGGCGTCACAAGTTCAACATGTGACGTAATTGGTTCAGCATGTGACGTAATTGGTTTAGCATGTGACGTCATAAGTTCTGCCTGTGACGTAATTTGTTCAGCATGCATTATGTTCAACGTGTGATGTTATAGATTTAACACGAACGCATAATCGTAAATATATTGAAATATATTTTGATCAGTGTGTCGACAAGATTGTACTATCTAGGCTAATTGAGCACGATATTGTTGGCATCTTAGATTAATCTCCATAATATTTCCCCTCGTCAGTAATATAATTCCATCTGAAGCTTTTGCTTTGATGTTCTTTCTAGCTTGTCTTTTCTTCTTCATGCATGTACATATTATCCATCATTATAAGTTTTGGTCGAGCTTTTTTCAAGGATATAATTAAGCATTCGTCTTGAAAATTAGAGCCGACACCGGTGTACCGGAAAGTATAGATAAGGAATACTTCAGTATCACGTTCTTTATCAAATTTTAGGCGCAGTTTAGCGCTTGTTGATTTTGTCAAACGCCTGTTTTATTGTACAAGTGCATATAAAAACAATGCTGAACATTAAAAAAGTATAGAAAAACAGAAAAATACTTGTAATCGTTATTTATTTCTTAACTAGTTGTTTGTGACTAGTGACGCATTCGTGTAATGTTCAAATTTCACTCTGATTTTTCTTGCATATTGTTGTTGACAACGGTCCACTTTAGTGTTCGTGAGCCTGTGTGGCCGTTTTGATCAGACCGTATATGCTCTCTATATCGAGCTTACTTTCTTCAATGTTGATCAATAAATGATTAATAAATCAATAAATAAAGCGATAAGCAGCATCGATCAATGGGATTTTTTTCCAATTCAACCTGCTCTGCGTATTGCAAATGCCTTAATGGCAAAGAAAGTAACTGGCGAGCAGAAGTATGCAGATCAAACTTGATAAATACACGTAGCTGAAAGTTGTGATGTACTGCAATTTGATGTTGTTAAACTTTGTCCTTAACCATAGTATCACGGGTCATTAAACATTAATCATAGCCTGATCATAACCTGATGATTATAATCATAATCATCATAATAATCATTAGCCTAATCATAATCATAATCTTGCCTGTCTAGATCAGAGGCACTAACTGCATTTCCAGTTGTTGTTCCAATCATGACACTGCATATGATTTATCGTAGTTAAAATGATGATTTAGTATGATTTATGGTTAATTATTTTTAAGGTTAACAATTATGATTGAATATGATTTGTCTCGACGATCAAACTTTGGTCGCCAGAATCAGACCGTTAAAGGAAACTTTATTGGTGCACTAACCATATGTATCTCGTTCAATCAGCGTGCAACGTAGTGCTGACTTTGATAACGTCATGTGACATGTCTTGACGTGACAGAAGTAATGACGCATGTCTGACGCGTCATAACATGCCATGAGGCGTCAGATGCCACGGAACTTGCCTGAATGTAGTCAATGTTATGTTGAATGTCCTGACTCGTCCAATTTGTGACAAATGATGCTAGTAGACACCAGTTATGTAAATCATTATTATTTTCTCTTATTTTATCATTTCGAATGATTTTAACAAAAATATATTATAGCCAAGCGCTGTTTGTATCCTACGTTTTTAATACGTTTTTGTAACTGAGCTTGTAGACCAGCTGACAAGCACAGTAGTGTTTTTTTAAGTTGATTAAACGCCAGAGTTTCTTTGTTATCCATTGGTTTACAACTCGATGTATCTTGTGCACTTTGTACTTGTCTGCACTAACCCCTAGACCGGATGCATAGACCACTGGTACAGTACAGCGGAGTTGAATATTAATTATTGTTTGAGGGCATGAATCGTTTTTGCATTTATTACTTTTTACTGTTTCATCACAGTGCTTATTGTTAGCCTGTCCAATGATGAAACACAACGCTTCACAGCGGACTTGCGTGCACCTCTACAGTCTAGATCTGTGCTACAAGTACATTCAGCGTTGTGGTACACGAACTAGTACGTTCAGCGTTGTGGTACGTGAACAAGTGCTGCGTTGTGGGAAAGCGTTATAAAGTGCACAGCGTATGTGTGCACACAATGCGCACATATCTGTGAAACGATTCTTCTTTGCCACACAGCCGACGATCCTCTGCATTGTTTCCTTTCGTGGCGACCTGAGGCGCCTGGGGACCCGTGGGAAATATGGTGGGTGTGTACACTCTTCGAATCTCCCTCTCTCTCTCTCTTTCTCTCTATCTCTCTTCAGCTCATCTAGCTCATCTCTTGAAATCACTCGTATGGTTGGTTCTAGAAGCACGTTCAGGTTTATTATAGAGTAGATTAGTTCGTGCGTTTTGATTTGTCGAACGCACGACTTGCGATACAGTAATAAGCTCTGCATTGTATAGAGTTGCTGACATATGTGTGGCGGGAGATGTTTGGGAAAACTCTGTCACTCTCTCGACCTTTGTTGCCTGGTGACATCTGACGCAACAGATTACTGAGGTGCATTCTTCATTCTCTTATTGTCATTCTTTCTTTCTTCTCTTTTTTTCTGTCTTTCACACAGTTGAGTGGTGTGTCCTAAAACCAGTTCTGATCGTGAAAGACCTCATTATTCTTACACCAATACATAGCTGGGCTAATGATCCAACTATTAATATTACTTAAACTATTTCCACTACATAATTATTATTTTTATTTCTGCTGTCCATTATAGAGTATGATTAGTGACTGTGTGACGTTTGTGATCGTGACGGTTGAAGCTCTGTTTATGGTGAACGCTCCTGGTTCATTGTGGAATTATAAGTAAATAAATAAATGTTGACGTAATGTGCAGTGATGCAGTGACGCCGGTGCTACCGGGCTGTACCCAGTGTACATTATACTCGCCGTGTTATCTTCACGAGCTTGATAAGAACATGAATGAGATCATTTATGTCAGTAAAGATATCCAACGGACTTTTTTATTTCATTATGTTCAAAGAGACTTTCTTATGCTCGTGCGTACAGCTGAACCTTGCACAAGTTACTGGTTACTTGTAGTCACCTAGCTTTCACGCTTTTACTGTTTTAAATAAATTTTTTAAGACGTTTGATATAGGAGAATACTCAAATACTGGTCAAGGACCAGTTAAAGACCAGACATAAATACGGGCAAATAGGTTTACGGGTTTACGGGTTTACTTGTTTACGGGTTTACTAAATAGGTTTACGGGCAAATTGATTCAAACCAATCACGAACGACATATTAATACGACAAGTATTCCAAATTTTGCCGACCAAATGGCGTCAAACGCTTGATAGGGTTTCTATCAAGCGTTATAACAATCAATAGGGACTTGCAGCAATCGTGGTGCCATGGGTGTCATAGCAATCATTATTATGTCGGTCTTTGTTTCCTTTTTATGATACTTTAAAATAGTAGAGGACTTTACTGAAAACTACTTAGTTAGTCTAAAATTCTCAGAATTGTTATCTAATAAGCAGCTAACTACTTACTATACGACATCTGTATTTGTTTCGATTGAGGTAATCTAGACTGAAGATAGACTATAGGCAGTGACATTGTGTTACTGCGGTATCTACATGTAAATTACTATTCAGCAAACTGTGTGATTTCGTAAACGTTGTACGTTTCGGCGAAACAAGGCGAAATTATATTTTTCAGGCATCATTTGTCTGTTTTCATAACTTAAGATATTTTCGAATGCTTCGAGCAACTAAACTATTAAATGTTGTGCAAAACTTCCATATATTTTTAAATCGTGTTTGCGTGCTCAGGTTATTATTTTAGTTCTGGTTGATAAATGTTTAAAGGGACTCGGGGTACGGTATCTCTGAAAGTGGTCAAAAGCAACAGAGGCTCGTCCCCAGAATGACTAATAATTGTTGAATTGCAAATACCAATTGGACAAAGATAATTAGATGTTAAATTGTTCTGTTGATTTGGAAAATACAGCTTACTGCTTCTTTCGGTATACTTTTCACATCAGTACCAGTGATGTCAATGCAGTTGGGTGCCCAATGGAAAACAGGTGATTCGGTGCTTTACGAATACCCAGTGTGTATCGATAATGTTAAATGCACCAATGTGTTGAGATTATTGCAGCAAATTGTGGTAAGATGTTGGTAAATATAAAATTGTGCCGGTTATAAAGTTGCACGGTTTAATGAGAACAAGGCAGAGAACGAAAGAGAAAGAGAGACAGACAGAGACAGAGACGCAATGAGAAAAAGAAAGAGAAAGAGAAAGAGAGAGAGAGAGATAAACACAAAGAGAGAGATATACAGAGAGACAGAGCGAGAGACAGAGAGGCAGAGGCAGAAAGAGAGACACTGAGAGAGATAGAGAATGAGATAGAGAAAAAAGTGTGAAGAGGAAAAGAGAGAGAGAGAGAGAGAGAGAGAGAAAGAAGGAGTGAGAGAAAGAGAGAGAGAGACGGAGATTTCACGGGAGTAATGCGGTCACGATTTTGATACTTTGTCTAGACCTAGCGCTCTATTCCACACACTCCCACTATTGTCAACAACATTGTTTGTACTGAACATCTTTCGTCTCTAGCTATCTGTGCATCACCGAGGTGTAGACTTGGTCCATAATAAACAGTTAGCCGTGAAGCTACTCTTCGTCTACCATAGCGCTGTGATTTGTTTCTCGATGACCCCGGCATATTGCTCGTTCATTTCAGCGCCTGCTATACAGACAAACTGCAACAAATTGTAGTAGTAAATTACAGGTACGCATGCGATTAACTCTTTGAATTCCTTTTGTGTTCTACTTCTTCTATAACGTCGTCGAGTAGAACTCGCTCGTTTCTATTCTGTAGCAAAGATTAACTCTACAGGCTGTCGTGGCTTTATTGTGCGATCAGTTTTACAGTCGTCAGTGACCTACAGTCTTTGCAATGCAAACGCTGCTGTCATATAAAGGCTATATAGATGACGATTTATTATCGTCAGCTGGATTGATCTATTGCAGCGAATAGCGAACCTGTACAATGTCGAGTCGTGCCGAAACCATTTGGTTTATGTGGTTGAATCGTGAGCCCGCCCCCGCTGATAGGGTCAGAACAATACGGGTCAAGACTGTTTACTCTTTTGTACTGGAAGTTTCCTAAACTTTACGTTATTCACTTCGTCTGCTATGGTTGAAAGTCTGTTTTTAATGGGTTTAACATCGTTGCTTTTTAGTAGTAGCAACATTTCTTATTTAATATGATTAGTTTGCAGGTAATTTCTGTTTGTGTAGTATTCAATATTCATTTATTTTCTTATACAGTATTCGAGTGTTGGTCAGAAAATGCCGTGAAAGCACGAAAGAGTAATATCGATTGTGTGTCGAAACATTTTAAGCTTAAAACAACACACTCTCTCCATCTGACCTCTCTCTCTGATCTTATACATGTAATTACAAGGTAATGTAAACATGATATTGGACAAGAAGATTTTGAGCATCATGAATGTGATGCATAGACAATTAATACAACTATGACAAATCTTGCAGTTAGAACTTAGGTGGTGTCATTTTGAAAGAACTTCCAAGTTCCAGCCAACGTTCCACCCCACTAAACCTTCGGTACAGACGCCAACAAGATCGAAGAGTCTTTATTTGTTACAGTTACATAAGCTTGAACGCTAATAACAAAAACTGTTTCCGAAAAGTTTGTTAAAGTTTTTTTGTATCACAAGCCGTTAATATGAACAAGGAGAAGTACGGAACCCAGGGCGCTGCCTTTGGGAGTCCATTAGCGACTGAGACCGATGTTGAATCAGAAATCCCTACACACAACACATGCTTCCTCAAAACTATTATATTTGCATCCAATTCGTAAACCAAACTATTTATTACGCTACATTATGTTGACGAAATTAGATAAGTTTGCATGTGTAATGGACTCCATCAAATGCTTCGGTAAAGTTTAAACAGATGGCATTAGTTTTTTTTCAATTTTAAAGAGGGGTCCCAGTTTAGATGTATAATTTTCTCCCTCTGTAATTTCCGAAAATATTGTCACAGTCCCTAGACTCCCTACCACCCAAGTGCATTCATTTATCTTTCCTGTTTATCTTGCCGACTTGACGCCTTACACAATAATGTTCTTTTACAAACCACAGAGTACGAGAATGATTCTTAGTCTTATTGCGCCATTAAGCTGACCATATCGTATCGTAAGATCTTATTTGGACATAATATGTCGCCATAAAGTCGTCATCATCACCAGTCGTTTAAACTCGGCCTCATATATCACCTGGTCATCTACTCACCTGACCCTATACATGTCTTTTCACGGTGGCCAGTCGTTAAATACCGCAACTGTTATGAATGGGACAGTTACAGGTGGATATGAATGACTGACCCGCCCTTGACCTCGACGCATCGTGGTGAGGGGGAGGGAGAACGTGGCCTGATCTAAACGACCTTGACTTGATAAACTCCCTCGCGCCCCGAGACGTGATACAACCCCCGCGTCCGAGACATGATATATCTGTTGACGTTATAACGGTGTCTGCATAAGACTGCTCATTATTGGCCCATTAAATACAGACGATCGGCGTAATGTAACTGTCTGTCTGCGGTCAAAGAATGTAGTTTTATTTTTATTTCAGGCGACCTTGGTCCGGTAACGACCGGTAACGCCGACCCTTGCGGTAGGTTTTTGACCACACAGTGTGCTTGTGTTACCAAGCCACATCGCGAGGGTCACAGATACCACCAAGATTACTGACAATTTTCGAAAAATGTTTATTTTTGTGGTATTTTTATTTATAAAGGATTTATAGTTTTTTGATTGGACTGTCTCAGTGGTCAAGATATATCTTTAAAATAGCGTTCACGCGATTGCATCAAATTGTACAGACAACTTGTTGTTAACTTATTGTTCAATTATGCACTCGAAGCAGTGTAGCCTACATGTGAAAAACTTGTCAAACAGTCATGAAGGAAACATGTTTATTATTCTATTTAGTTATTATGTGAGAACTCTTTTATTATACAGTAAAAAAACAGTGCAGCAATTTATTTATGTAATAATTAAATACTCAATGCAGTAATTACTGGACAAACCGAATGACGAGTTTGGCTTAACTGGACATCCTCTGATGACTAGCAGAGACTATCCTGTGAAAACTATTTTATTGCAAATTCTAAATGGATTTTTACATATTTAGTTACTGTAATTCAAATATTGTGAGGTACCTGGCTAGCATCTAGTGTCATTACACTTGCACTAGCTCCAAGTACGCTTACTTTCTGCCAAGAAGACGTGCATCGGGCCGCGTTGCCTAAGGTCCTTCATAATTGTACACATCCGTTCCCGTTGAACACTCGTCGCCGGTCGCTAATGTTAGCGCGTGATAATTGCAGTTAATTGAGATAATTGGCTTTAATTGAGAGTAATTAGATCATTTATCGGCCGAGTTCCCAACAATGCGTCGCTTGAGTGATTGTAAAGCTTAGCGTGAAATCAATCAGGCTTGAAATCGATCACCCGAATATTCCTTGAGAAGTTCATAAGTGTAAACACTTCCTTCGAAAATTTTAATGTATATACTTTCAGTGGTCTCTATGCTAAGTGAAATTGGAGCGGCTGCTCTAAAGTTTGAGCTTGGGGGAAGGTTTATACACTAGATAGAATCAAGTGCTCGAGGGAAGTTCATAATTGAGAATTGTGCTGTTTTGAGGCATGCTCAAGCCACCTTGCGTGGGAATAGAGGCCCATGATAATTTTACACTTTTCATCCAGTTCTAAATTGGAGGAATGTCTATTGTAATGTAAACTATTAGAAGATCATCCGTATTTCAATGATTGAATGCGATTTAACTTGACACTATAGGCCTGACACTTGTTATACAGACATTTTCAAATGGAATTTTCCCAAATTGAGTTTACATTTTTGGATAAGCAGTGTAAAAGTAAATTTTATTGCGCTTCGATCAGGCCTACGTCGAATTATTGCTTGCCAAATGTCTATGTTTCAAATGATAACATTGAGCATGTTTTAATAACTATAAATAGAACTTGGTTCTCCTTTACTTTAGTACACTGCATGGGAAACTGCTATAGGGTTAAGGTAGGGTTAGGATTGGTGTAAGGGTTATAAGTCGGGTTTTGGTTGGGGTTAGGGTTGAGTTTATGGAACATTTTGGCATCCTTAAATTCAGAGCCGAAACACGAGCATAATCACATAGAAACATGTGAAGAGAATACAGTAGACTTGCAAGTTTGTTGTTCCTGTTCTTGCAGAGAGGAAGAATCTATTCATCTGGATGGAATGAGTCCCGCTCAGGTCCGGGAGTTGAGAGAGAAGTCGGAAAAAGTAGAGTTTCAGGCAGAAGTGGATCGTATGATGAAACTCATCATCAACTCGCTGTACAAAAACAAAGAAGTACGTTCACATTCACAAGTTCTTTCAGCACATCAATATTTCAGTCGAATAATTTGAGTTATGATTATCCATAATGAGCCCTCAGGGAAATTATTTAAAGTCTACACCAGTCCTGGTCCAGTATATTGTAGTGGTGTGAACGGTGCTTAAGTGTTTAGCGGCAGCAGTGAAGCTGGCTGCTGCAGCGAGTAGTCAGTCAGTCGAGTCGGTTCGAGGCAGCGAACGAGACGAAACGCAACTACTTCAACTACTATTGTTGCAATTGAATAAAACTATTTGAATTATCAACGACTTACTTACTTCTGAGTTCTAAATTAAACATTTATCTGTCGGATGTGGCCTCGTATCTTATCTGTACATAACTATATACGCCTAGACCACAATATAGGTATGTTAACAAATTCATTCATGGCATAAGTTTCTCACGACATTCACAATATTACACATTTACACGTTTGTATGAGCAACGTTGGTCATACTGAAATCTCTATGTCCATTCATGGTGGCTCGTAAATGCGAAGTGCTCTAGTTCCGAATCAATCAAGGAATCAAGAATGCTTAAAATGTGGAGTCTATCTACGAAGAGTCAAAAAAAACTCCCAGTATACATGAATCAGTGCAGGGATTTAAACACGGGTTCAAATCCCGGGTGTTCCGTTTACGCGGCAGATTCTGTGATCACTAGAACACACCGACTTTCATCTTACTCGAGTTTGGATCCAGACTTTATTGTAAATGTCTGTATATCAACATCGCGACGTTAAGAGAGCTGTATACTTCCGATGAAGTCGTACTTTGAAAGACTAATATTGTACTATTGTACTACTTTTAAACTACTTTTAACTAATATACAGTAGATACTTTACACTACTAGTACAAGTGTTGTAAAGTTCACGAACATCTCGACTCGCGTCACACGCACCATGTCACTTCTTGGTTGCAGATATTTCTCCGAGAGCTCGTATCGAACGCTGCCGACGCCCTGGACAAGATACGTTTTCTCTCTCTCACAGACAGCTCAGCCTTGGACGCCACTAGCGAGTTCAGCATCAAAATCAAAGTAAGTCATCCACTGGCATATCTCGACTGTATAAAAATCCTGCTCTGGGATTGTGGTGAAAATGCAGAAGATTCCTGGGGTGGCAAATTGGCTGGCTACGAATTGGTAAAACAGTGATTAAGCTGGTGAAAGCTAAACTTTGTTAAATCTCTTGAATGATTTTTTGGGAGTAGTTGTTCAGCCTGTTTTTATAAAGGTCAGATGGTATTTGGGCTGCTCTGAGAAGGATTCAACACTTTAGCTCGAGCTACACAATCACATTTGTATTTTAATTTAAACAATGTATTTGAATCACATCACCTTTGCGTGGACTGTTTCGACCAATTATTGTTTCCAATTGAGAGTCTGCACATTCTTAAAATGCAATTAAACGGTTCACACATTGTCCCAGTTACTCAGAACGATGTTGAGGCATTAGATCGACATTAAGTTGTACATTGTCATTTATTTTAGAATCGAGTCTATCTCGTTATTATGATGATCATCGTCATAATTTTATAAGACAGTAGTATCCTCCTCTTCTGAAGCCCGACAAGCGCCTCCAGAATTTCCATTTAACTTCCTACCTGTCGCGGTTGGTTCGAAGGATCTTGAAAACTCTTTAAGGTTCTGAAATTGGACCGGGAGGAAAAACTTTCACTAGCAAATAATTCGACAGGACAGTCTCAATACCCAGAACCAAGATCATACTCGAACTTTGACTGACATTTTAAGTCAATTATTCGAACAGAGGCAACCGCCTTGCACAACAATATGATCGTGTGATATATCGGAAATGATAGATATTGATAAAAAAAAGTATTCTCATTGCATGGTGACGTAATTATCAAGGATGGGAAGGTTGGGCTAAGCTCTATCTGAGCAAACATTGTTTGATGATGATTTCACAATAATTTTTTATGTTATTTTTTGGACAAATTTCACCCCGCTCGTTGAGGAAAATTATGAGATTTAGCCTGCCCCATGCTCCCAAAAAAATGATGTTGAAATTGATTTCCACATTTTTCATGAATTCTCTGAAAACAAGGTTTGCATACTATGCGAACCTTGTTTTCAGTGCATTCATGGAAAAGGCACATATTATATTATGCTCCTTGCTAAATTGCAATTTAATGCTTTATGTTTGGTTCGCGTGCTTGCTTTGTCTTTAGATTGACTACGACACGCACATGCTGCACATCACTGACACGGGTATTGGTATGACGAGGGAGGACTTGATGAACAATCTCGGCAGGATTGCAAAGTCCGGTACAAATGACTTCATGGCACGCTTGGGTGGAGCAGCGTCGCCGCAAGAAACGAGCGATCTGATTGGACAATTTGGAGTCGGCTTTTACTCAGTTTTTCTAGGTTCTAACAATTACACTTGAATGTTATATGTTCACTAGTATCTAACCATATTGCAATAATTTGTCATTAATAAAATAAATAAATACAAATGATTGGAGAGA